>PVKS010007633.1:0-71985 GCA_004027875.1 Aplodontia rufa | reverse complement strand
AGTAAAATCAGCTTAATCCAGAGAACTAATGGTCGATTGTCTCCACTCATCTGTGGAGGTTGGGACTAGACCCTGGCCAGTGAGAAAGCTGGTCTATTATCATGTGTTAAATCCAGATAAGATATAATGCTATACAACATAATCCTTTTTTAGAGATATGGGGGGAAGGGGAAGGGAGGGATAAGGGTGGGTAATTGTGGGGACACTCCTGGGGGTAACTGTAATATCCAGAATCTATACACATTTTATATTATTTTGCTAAAAACTTGTACGGTTGTTCAAAAATAAAAAAATTACTAAAAAAAATGAAAAAAGAAAAAGGGCTGAAGCGGTGGCTTATGTTATGGTGCTTGCCTGGCATGCACAAGTACACGAGAGTATGCGAGTTCAAACCCCAGCACTACGTACAGAACAAAGTCTCAGAGCAATGAAAGTCACATAAAACTAAATAAAACTGATTGTCTTTCTCTCTCTCACTGTACCTGTCTTTAAAAAAAAAGAAAGAAAAAGAAAAAGAAAGTGGTAAAAAAATACACGATGCATTTAAAAAAGCAACATAAAATTATACACTTAATATTGCTTTATCAAAAATTACATTATTACAAATAGATTAAAAATCCAAAAAAGAAAGAGTAAATTACAAGGGCAAATAAAATATATGATTGAACTATAAATCATGAATAAGAGGAACATTTCAGATTTTAAGGCACAGAAGAACTGAGAAAAAGAAAAAAATAAAAACCAAAAGATTTAGAGTAGTTATTCTACTATCAAGCAAAATAATCTTTAAGACAAAAATCGTCACTAGAGATAAAGGGGAAAATTTATATTTATAAAAGGATTAACCAATCAGGAAAATAGAAAAAGCACTCTACAAAATCCAACATCCCTTCCTTGAAAGAACATTTGACATAGCTAAGAATACAAACAGACTAGCTTCTACCTGATAAAAACTATGTTTTTTTTTTTTTTTTTAAAAAGCACAGTTAGTATCATAATGTGGAAGACTAAAACTTTACCTGCTAAGATTAGGTATAAGACAAAGATATTCAGTTTTTGCTACTTTATACAGTACTAGCTACAAAAATCAGGGAAGGAAAAATAAAAGTAAATTAAAGGCATCCAGATTGGAAGGAAGAAGTAAAACTATATCAATAGATGACGTGATCTCGTATATAGCTAACAAGGAAATGACAAAACAAAACAAAAACCCAATTACTTAATTTCTACATGTGAGCAGTGAATAATTTGATTATAAAATCAATTCTACTTACAATGTATCATAATAAAAGAGGTCTAAGACTGATACAGTGAAAACCACAAACATTCTTGAAAAATATTTTAAGAAATAAATGGAAAAATCTATATGAATAGATGTGAAGACTTAAAATAGTTTTCACAATGTTGTCTATAAATTCAATGTAATTTATATAAAAACTTTTACAAAAATTGAGGACATGATCATAAGATTCAAGAAACCTAGAACAGTCAAAACAATTTCTAAAAAGAACAAAGTTGGAGGAAAAACTTCTACAAAGGTACAGTAAACAAAACAGTGTAATGGTAACATAGGATAGGCATATGAATCAATGTGAAGGAGCTGGAAATCTAGCTATGAACCCTTACATTCATGGTCAAGTGATTTTTATGAGGGATGCTAAGATAGTAAAATTAAGGAAAAAAACCACTTTTTTGAACAAATAATGCTACAACAAATGGATAGCCACATGTAAAACAAAAAAGGTGGATCCAAAATTCACACCATATATACAAATTAACTGAAAATGGGTTATGAGAACTAAAGTAAAGTAAACAATCTCTTCTTATAAGGCAATACAGGATGTAATCCTTGCAACCTTAGATCAGGCAATGATTTCTTAGATATGAAATCAATAGCACTAGTGACAAAAGGAAAAAGTAGACAGATTGGAATTTACCAAAATTTTGTACTTCAAAGGATATGGTAAAGAAAGAGAAAAGACAACCTATAGAATGGGAGAAAATCTTTGCAAATCATATATTAATAAGAAACATAAGTTGGTAATAAAAAGATAACAACTAGATATAAGTAATATAAATGTCTATTATATTTACACAGTGCTTACACAATTACACTATTTTCTATATATTACAGATGAATTTTTATACTATATGTCTGGCACGTAATAAGTGCTCAATGAGAGTTAGGTATAGGGCTGGAGCGGTGGTTCAGCAGTTACAGTGTTTGCCTCATACAAGGACGCAGGTTCAAACCCCAACACCAAAACACAACGAAGTGTCGGAGCAACGAAGGCCAAATGAAAAACTGAATAAAACTGATTCTTTTTCTTTCTCTCTCACTGTCTTAATCTCTCTTAAAAAAATAAGTTATGTATAATTATTATTCAATTCCTAAAATTATTCTGAGTGTCATAAAGAATAGTGTTTTCTGTAAACACCCACAGCAATAAATATGATCATAATTTTTAAACTAAATATGCCTTCTAACTTCAACTCCAAAAATTTATATCTAGGTTTTATAAAATAATCACTGAATCTCTTTCACACATATATGTTAATTTTTAAAAATTATATCTAATTTATATAATTTAATAAAATATAATTTGATCAATTAGAAGAAGATAAAGGATTTGAATCAGATATTTCTCCAAAGCATATACACACATAGCACTTCAAAAGATGATCACACTGTCATAAGGGAAATATAAATCAAATTTAGGAGATTAAAAAAAAGACTAATAAATAAGATGCAGAGAAATGAACCCTTATTCATGTTTGATGGTATTTTTAAAGTAGTTTAGGTACTTTGGAAGATATTTTGGCTGTTCCTCAAAATGTTATGATGCAGCAGCAGCAATTCTACTCCTAAATTTCAACTGAACTGAAGTCTTATGTACACAAAAATCCTGTACATGAATTTTCACAGAACAGTCAGTATTCCTAAGAGCTAAATGTGGAAGAAAGTCAGATACCCATCAATAGATTAACGGATAAACAAACCGTAGTATGTTCAAATAACAAACAGGCTATTATTTGGCCAAAAAAAGGAATGAAATTTGATACATGAGACAACAAGGATGAGCCCTGAAAATATGTTTAGTGAAGGAAGCTAGACACAAGAGGCTGCATTTATAATAAAAAGTCCAGAACAGTAAATCCATACAGACAGAAAGTAGACTGACATCTGTCAAGGGTCAGAGGAAGAAAGAAATGGAGGGAGGTAACGACTAATGTGTATGAGATTTTTCTGAGGGATAATGAACATGTTTTAAAAACAAATGGTGGTGATGGTTGTGTAATTCTCTAAACATATTAAAGACCACGGAAACACAGACTTTAAAAGGAGAATTCTGTGGTATGTGAACTATATTTAAATAAAGATGTTAGACAAAAAATCATACGAAGATTGTTATAGGAGGTAAAGTTGCTTATGATTAAAAAAAATTAACAGTACAACAAAAATACAAAGGGAATATAGCTTTCCATGTCAGAGAGGAGAATCCTGATTGTGGCTATGATAATGGAATAAATGGTTAGACCGTGGAAATATAATTGAAAGAGAAAGCAACCTATGTGGGACAAGAGAGAAGGAGATTAGCGTAATATTTTACCAAGCAGTAGGTGGTACCAATGACAGTAAACTATAGTGGAAAGACTCAGTGAAGGCCTGGGGGAAGACAGGAGTTCACTGGGCTGTACTCATTTTTTGGTTCTCTAGGTTACCAAACATTAACAGCCTAAGAACTGATTATAAATTTTTTTTTCTCGTAGACTGGGGAAAGGAGAGATAAATTAAGATGAAAACTTTAGCAGGGGAATCATTCACATTTAGGTATGAGCAGAAATTTAAGAATCAGTGAGATTTCCAAGTAGGTCTCAAGGAGGAGTGGAAGAAGCCCCACTCGTAACTACCTTCTCATTCCTTCACTCCTGTTCTTCAAACAGCTGTCTGCGGCATGTGGGTAGCATAGTTTGAAGTGTAGCAGGTGTTGGTAATTTCCTTTCTCAAGGTCACAGGTGATTCTTCCAGTGTACTAGAAAAACCACAGGTTCTAGACCCCTTTCTTCCCACCAAACCCCAAAATCCCCTTCTCACATACACTCTTGCTACTTATGTATCATTAACCTACCCACAGCATTAAAACTGAAGTGCCACTCGTCCCAGGAAATCAACTAAGATTCTATCCACTAACCTCAAACCATCATCTGTCTGAAACGTTTTCATGGGTGGATGGGATGTTTTCCATGCAATATTTTAGAAATTGCCTCTCTTAGATAACTTTCCAGACAGATTTATTAAGAGGAGGATATCTGGATTGGACTGTCTCAAGTCAAGAACTTCATGACCCTTTTTGTTGTCATTTTTTTTGGCCGGTACAGTGGAGCTCAGCTATCTACAGCCTCTGTTCCCACACACACTGCCTAATTTCATTAGAAGTTACTGTGATGTTATACAGATCAGATGGGATATCATATAGTATGTGGCAGAATTTTTTAAAATGTAAATTGTTTCACAAGTGTTAACTTGTTAATATTACTTGAACTCCTCCTAATTTCCAAAGAAATCTGCCTTGTGCTACTGAGTGACATTAGAATTTATTCCTGTAAATTTATTTTGTTTTTAGAGAGTTAATATATTTGGTTAGTCTATCATAATTTATTAACATATTAAATCTCATTATCTCTAGATTACCCTTATCCTATTGACAAATGGTGGTAAGAATACCTTTATCTTATAAAAGTTATGATGTTCAAGTGAAATCATCTACATAAAAAACTTTCCATAGCGTCTGGTACACAAGAAGTAATCAGTAAATGTTAGGTCTAATTATTATTATTCAATTCTTGAAGTTCTTCAAATTATCATAGGAGAATAATATTTTGTAGTAAAATATTTCTGTAGAACACCTATAACCATATATGTGACCATATTTTCAAAGCAAATAAAGATCTGCTAACTCCAACTCCATTTCTGCAGACAAGAATTTATTTCCACATCAGTAAAATATCATCTAAATATATAAAAGTGCTCCCAGAGAAATGTTCCCATGGTGCCATAAGATCTAGCCAGCCACAGATATGGTGACAAGAAAATTTTATGAAGTTTCAATAAAAACAGAGTAAGTCTTATTTCCTCTAGGGATTTATCTCCCGTAATTATTAAGCATCTAGCTAATCTATGATTATGCCAGGAGGTGTCTGTGTTAGGGACTGCTATGGGGCCATCTGTCAAAAACTGATTTCACTGCTAGGAACACTGAGATGATGGCAGAATAAAAAGCATTACAGGAAGATGCAACTTTGTGGACTTGTGTATGGCAAAATAAGAATTTACAGAACATCAACAGCGGTAGGTGGCAGATGTTCATCTAAATAGAAAAAATAGCTAGTTTGATAATTTTTGTTTAAATTTCTGTCAAAAAAGGAAAATTACATTTATATAATGAGGAATGTTAATTTTTTTCTTTTCAAAATGAATTATTTGTTTTATGAATAACCAACTTAAGTTTGTTTCTGCTATAGACATTTCGATGCTTAAAGTAATCAAATTTTATTTTGCTTTTTGGGAAAGGAAAAATTTAATCATCAAATCCTATTTGAAAAGATGTGCAGTAAAATTTTTATACAAACACAATATAAAACTGAAATTATTACTAAGTAACAACACCTCCCAAAGAAAACATCTAAAAATTTAAGTTGCCTGAAGATAAAGAAATAATTGGTATTTTGATTTTGTACACTACTAAATGTTTTTCTAATGTTCTGAATAAAGATGATTTATGAAGAACAACTGTTAGTTTTATAGTTTGGGGGTCAGTTGTTATGACAGTTGGAAAAAAATCAAGATTCAAAAGAATTATGAAAGGCTGGAGAGTTGGTTAAAAACAAATTGATGAAATCCAGCAAGGATAAAAGGATAGCTTTGCATTGAGAGCAAAACACCAATGACTAGTAGCTACCTGTTACTGTGTGCTAAACAAACACTGTACTCAGCACTTACATCTTAATGCATCTCACTGGCTTAAAAAGTACCTTATCATGAATCTAAAACTGAATGATTTTAATTTCTTTTATTCCTTCTTTTTTTTTATGCTTAGAATTATTTTATGTTCTTTTGAATTGGCCTTGATTTATGGCTTTAATTAGCATATTCCTCAACTTCTATCAAGAGTATACAAGTAAGCATCCCTTTCCCTGTATTAGGAAAGCTAATCAAATTGGAAATGAACAAAAAAGATTCCTGGATGTTCTTTGATAGCAGTGCCATCACTCACACTGCACTACACTCTCTCTGCTCCTGTGTACTGGCTAAAATGCACAGCTATCGGGACACCACATCAGGTCCAATAGGATCCCATTTCAGCCACCCAAGATGCTGGGATAACAGGTGTGCATGATCACAACTTTCTGGGCCTTAATTTTGATCCACTGAAGACGACTAACCTGTGCCAACTTATTACACAGCATAAAATTTCCAATAGCAACGGTGGTGTTGGGCATTAGTTACTTGTCCTGAAGTAAACTGCCACAGGTATATCTGGAAGTGGATTCTGAGTCCTGAGAATAGGAAGAATGATTGAAATGACCAGTGATCATTCCAAGAATGATTAGCAGAGTTTATCTGCTTTAATATGTTGCCAACAAGCAATTAAATAAGTAGAAAAGGTTTACAGAACTTTAGACCTAAAAGTAGACTTTAAGATCATTTTCTTCACCTTTTTCCCTTTACTGATTAGAAAAGATAAGTCCCTTGGTAAGAGATCTTGCCACAACTGACCTACTCCATTTCTCTGTCAAATGCTGAAGCACAGTTTTCATCTTTCTCCTGCCCCTTTCATCTTGCTGGGTTCTTTCATCTGAAAAACATGTAGTTTGAATGGAAGTCTATTACACAACTACCAAATTTCTATTTTTCACTTTCAAAAAACATGAAAAAAGGAAATATTTACTTCACATTCTATGTGCACTATTCCTGTGGCAGCCCTTTTACGTTTTTTATCCTGAAGAAAGTTAGCAACATACACACAAGGCAAAATTAACTGCTCTTCTCCTCTCCATCCTTTTCTCGTAACAGACTTCCTGAACTGCTTCTGATTCATCTCACCTCTTAGTGAGACACCAGCTTCCTTGACAGGGGTACTGCTTCCATTCTTCTAAACCTCTCTGTCTACGTATAACAGCACTACATATAATAGCTCTTTCCACTTCCGTACTGCCCAGTGGTTTTGGAGATGCTCCACTATTCCTGATATCCTATGTCTCTTTTGAGGGCTCTTCTTCCAACCTTTGAAATATAGAGTTTAAGGAGAAATATTTTCCTTTTATCAGTTCTAATCTTCAAACTTTTTTTTTTTTTTGAGAAAGGGAAAGTGAGAGAGAAAAAGAATCAATTTTATTTAGTTTTTCACGTGGCTTTCATTGCTCTGACACTTCATTGTGTTCGTGGTGCTGGGGTTCAAACCTGCATCCTTGTGCATGCCAGGCAAGCACCGTAACTGTGGAGCCACCTCTCCGGCTCTAATCTTCAAACTTTTTTCATTTCCATTTCCATGGTTCCTTATTCAGACTTGTCTCACTTTAAAAGTGGGTTTCAGTAACTTCACAGCTCATTTACCTTCTTCCTTTTTCCACCCACCTGCTTTCATTTCATGAGTTACTTTTTTATCTTAATCTTTTAAAAACATTATTTTCTTACCTTGTTCCTGATTTTAGGGGAAAGGCTTTGAGTTTTCTCCCATTCAGTAGGATGTTGCCTTTGAGTCTGTCATATATAGGTGAGTTCCTTCTATCCCTAGTTTCTTCAGAGATTTTTTTTTTTTTATAATGAAGGAGTATTGAAAGTTTTTGTCTGCATTTATTGAGATGATCATGTGGTATTTATCCTTGATTCTATTTAGGTGGTGTATTAATTTTTATATGTTGAACCATCCTTGCATTTCTGTGTTGAAACCGACTTGTTTAGGTGCATGATCTTTTTGATGTGTTCCTCAATTCAATTTGCTAAGGATATCCACACTCTCATCGCTCCTATTCAATACAGTACTGGGAGTTTTAGAGAAATTAGGAAAAAGAAAGAAACAAAAGGGAGATAAATAGGAAAAGAGAAAGTCAAACTGTTCCTATTTGCATGATCCTATACTTACAAGACCCTAGAGGTTCCACCAGAGGACTTCAAGAACTGATAAACAAATATAGCAAAGTGGCAGGATACAAGATCAATACACAAAAATCAATAGCTTTATTTTCTAAGAATCCACTGAGAAAAAAAAATAGGAAAACAATTCCATTCACAATAGTTAAAAAAAAAAACTAGCAATAAACCTAAGCAAAGAGGTACAAAACCTCCACAGTGAAATTATAGAACACTGAAGAAAGAAACTGAAGAAGACACTAGAGATGGAAAGACCTCTCATGTTCACGGATAGGCAGTATTAATATTACCGTAAATGATCTACAGTTTCAATGCAATCCCCATCAAAACAGCAATGATATTCTTCATAGAACTAAAAAAAAATTCAATCTTAAAATTCATATGGAAGAACAAAAGACCCTCATGTGGAAGAACAAAAGTCCCAGAATAATAGTCAAAGCAATCCTGAACAAAAAGAGCAACACTGGAGCACTCACAATATCTGATTTCAAATTATACTAAAGAGTTGTAGTAACAAAAGCAATACTCAATGTCAGCATATAAAAATAGATAAGTGGACTAATGAAACAGAATGGACACAGAAACAAACCCACACAGATACAGTCATCTGAATTCTTGACAAAGGTGCCAAGAGCATATGCTGAAGAAAAGATAGCTTCTTTAACAAATGGTGCTGGGAAAACTGGATATCCATATGCAGAAGAATGGAAACTAGATCCTTGTCTCTCACCCTGTGCAAAAGTCAACTCAAAATGAATCAAAGACCTAAGTATAAGACCAAAAACTTCTGCAACTGTCAGAAGAGGAAGTAGGGGAAATACCTTGACATACAGGCACAGACAAAGACTTCCTGAATAGGACCCTTGTGGCTCAGCAAACAAGAGCAAGAATCAATAAATGGGATGATGTTAAATTGAAGAGCTGCACAGCAAAGTAAATGATAAAAAGTGAAGAGACAATTTACAGAATGGGAGAAAATATTTGCCAGCTACTCTCCTGACAGAGGGTTAATATCCAGAGTATGCAGAGAACTAAAAAACAAAACAAAGCATAACAAAAACAAAACTCAACACTAAAAAAATCCCAAATAACCCAATCAAAAAATGGTCAAATAAGTGGAACAGATACTTCTCAAAAGAAGTACAGTAAAAAAATTATATGAAATAATGTTCAATATCTTTAGCCACTGGGGAAATGCAAATAAAAATTATACTATACTATGAGATTCTACCTCATTCCAGTTGGAATGGCAATGGTTAGGAATACCAATTACACTAAACACTGGAAAGGATGCAGGGGGAAAAACCTTTTATATGCTGTTGGGAATATAAAATGGAACACTGCTATGGAATTAGTGTGAAGGTTCCTTGGAAAGCTAAAAATTGAATTATCTTATGATGCAGTTACACCACTTCTTTCACATTCATCGAAATGAATTAAGGTCAGCATGCTTCAGAGATACCCGTATACTCATCTATCATAGCACAATTCACAACATTCAAGTTCTGGAATCAGACTAGGTATTAACAGATGAATGGATAAAGAAAATGTGATATATATACACAATCATGTTTTAGTCAGCTATAAGGAACAAAATTATGTCATTTGCAGAAAAATGGATGGAAATGGAGACTATAATTTTGAGCAAAATAAGTCAGAATTGACTTATCATGTTTTCTCTCATATGTGGAAGCGAGATGGAAGTGGGATGGAAATAACAGGAAAATAAAAAGGATGCCATAAAAGTAGAAATCAGGTCATTAGGGGTCTGGGAGAGGGTGGGGGGAAGGGCTGGGAGGTGTTGGAATCAAATCATGTTTTTATGGATATAAAAATATGTCACAATGAAGCCCACCATGTTATTTTGCTTAAATAACATTCATCAATAAAAAAATTAGACCCAAATGTTCTGAAAATTAAAAAAAATCCCCCTTGATCATATGATGCTCATACTTAAATGCTCTAGTAGTGCTTATATTGATGTATAATCATCTTGATAAATCATGTCCGAATCATCCTTTCTAATTTCCTCTCCTATTTCATTTACTCTGCTTTAGTCAAACTATTACCCATCTATAAACTGTGTGTACTTTCTTTCTTCTCTGATCTTTGGTCACACTGTTATTCTAGTCTAGAACATCTTATTCCTTTTAAAATCCCATTCTTCTTTTAAGACCCAGTTTAGTACCTGCCTGTTCTACATAGCCTTTTCAAATCACTCCAGTCCTGGGAATTCCTACAGCCTTTGTCCTATTCCATGTTGCTACACCTGTGTGCAGGCTGCCTTTCATTACTGCTCTGAAATTCAGTTATCCATCTCATATGTTAGGATATAACTGTTTACAGGTCACTTTTCTAAATAAGACCAAGGGATACTCAAAGACATACTTTATAAAGACATAAAACCATGTTTTACGTATGTTTTTATATTTCTATAGTGCTTGGTATACCTTCTGCTGATAATTTAGAAAACAGTTCAGTTCATGCCACTGTTACTTTCTGGTCCTCCAGTAACATGAAATTTTCAGAATTTTAAGTTTGTCAGATAAAAAAATTAGAGGAGGAAAAAAGTCTAAGAAAAACAAATGTTAGTAGAGTATGCTAATGTGGAAAATTCAACATAATCCTCATGATTTACAGTGTCTGGAGAAAAAAATTAATGTGTAGCTACTTCTGAAAAATGTTATAGTATGGATAACTTTAACTTGCCTTTAAAAGAGAATCTATTTTTCATTTATATTTGAATTTCAATGGAACTGCTTTGAATTGCTACTTTATTGATAAGTGAAAACAGATTCTTTTATGACTTAAGTTGTAAAAATTTAGTTTATGAGTTCCCTCCCCACCCTGTAATTACCTACAGGAAGAGATTGGACAGGTTCTATTTTATGAGTTTTATAGGGGCACATTCACCCCAGTTTATATATTATGAATTCCTGGAAAATGCTAGATTGGAGAAAAGAAAGTATTCCCTTTGAATGAAGGTATTTCACTTGAATTCATGTATTTATCCATAAACAAATTGTCCCAAATATTACATTAAAATATGAGGGGCTGGAGCAGTGGCTCAGTGGTTGGAATGCTTGCCTGGCATGTGCAAGGACCTGGGTTCAAACCCTAGCAACACACATACAACTAGGTGTCAGAGAAGCAAAAGACAGATGAAAAACTAAATAAAGTTGATTCTCTCTCTCTTAAAAAAATATATACATATAAAGCTATGTTTTACATAAATTGTATATAAAGTATATTATACAATGTATAAAATGCAGTCCATAGCAATGTTGTGAACCTAAAGGGCAAAACAATAACAATCTAACAACTCAAAATGTTGCAGAAAAGTACAGATACCTTATAACTCAAGAGACTGAGAATAAAATTTATCAGATTCACATCCCTATCTTTATGAATAAATTTAGTATTAAAGGTAAGCGACATCATGAACATTTCACAAATATTTTCAAGGTAACAAAATAAATCTTAAACATATTTACAACTAATAAATTATATGAAAAAATTTTATTAATCAGTCCTTAAAAAACTTAGAAGTATAACCACAGAGCAAACCTGTTAAGGGCTTGCAAAATTGGTTTTATAAGTAATATTAATAATAAATCAATATTTAAATTTCAAATGAAGCAAGTACATTCTAAATACTAATAATCAGAAAATTGCAAGTATTATATATTTGGTATAATTATGATAAAATCTTGGTAAAATCCAGGCAATTTGAATTTTATTTGAACCTACTGTGGTAGATGTGCAGTCTTCTGTGAAAGGGTAAGTGGCATTTTTATCAATTGCCAAAAATTCATTTGTTAAAAGCAGACTTGTTCTAATAGGATTTATAAGTTCACTGAATAAATTAAGAATAAGGAGTAATATTAGTTAACTGTTACAGGTTTGAAATGTAGGCGATTTACAAAAATTTAAGTGATCAATTAAAATAGGCCATACTGATGCTAACTGAATAGATCACTTTTTATTGGAAGAGATTAAAAACTAATACTTCTCAAATCACTAAAAATGCTTTATATATTTAGCAGTTTTCTACCTTTTAATGTTTTACATGCATATTAATTATGCCAGAAAATATGAAAAGCTGAGGACTCTGCTGTGCATACGATTATACATTAAAAGGCATGTATATTTAACTATGTTCCTTGGGGAACATTTTCTTATGCTAGTTGTGGTTTCTCTTTGATTTGCAAATAAGTCCTTCATTTAAAGTAAATACAGTACCCAAACCTGAGTTGATTTAACTATTAACTAACTCTTAACACCTGCCTTTCAGGGTTCAGATGATGACCTTTGATTAATCTGAGGTTGATAATATCCTTAACTTACCACAACTTATAAGCAGGGGCAGGGTCTAGTTCTTAAAGTGGCAAGATCTAATTCTTTTCAAACAATCCATTATTGTGATTATCTCATGTTTTATATGTATTTCTTCTAACCATATAGCATCTGAGTGAAAATTACTCAGGAAAGAAGTTGGTGAGAAGGAGGTACACGTATAGCCATTAAATCTGAACTAGGACATTAGGTATAAAGAAAATTAAATCTGTAATAGATGAGCAAGCTGAACAGCTTATCTATACAGAAGAATAACCATCTTGCTGATGTTTAGTGTCTTACCTATAACACTAAATGCCAGAAGGCAAAGATGTTTAGTTTCCACAATGTTTTTAGGAGAACAGGTGATATCAAAATAATAAAAAATGTCACTTGCAAAGACAACTGAGAGGTTTTTTTTAAAAAACGTATGTGTAAATGAATCTCCCATTTTATATTTCTTGAAAAAATTTGAAAACTGTACTCTTAGATATGAACAAAAGTAAGAGTTTAGGATGCAAAAAAAGAACTGATGACAGCGAGTTAAAGAGACAGTTTGATTCTTTTGATGGAGAAAGTCATGCCATGTGGGTGTATTCTTTTTAACTTTCTATTAAAGGCATCTCAAAAATAGACAGGGTACTATTTATGCAAGAAAAAAAATGAATTCCAGTCCCCTTGCAAAAAAAATTCAAAGTTCATGCAATAAATGAAAAACAAAAAAAGGAAATAATAAATTAAAAAGAGCACAGAACAAAGGGACAGAGGTGGTTTTGTTCTCAGGCTAATCTATATTTACCTAAGGGTCACCATATTATATTATAGCGCTTTAGGATCAAACTATCCCCCATAACCATATGTTTACTGAAAAGTCCATTTAGAATTCTAACT
This sequence comes from Aplodontia rufa, assembly GCA_004027875.1. Classification (NCBI taxonomy): domain Eukaryota; kingdom Metazoa; phylum Chordata; class Mammalia; order Rodentia; family Aplodontiidae; genus Aplodontia; species Aplodontia rufa. The sequence goes on along the minus strand of PVKS010007633.1, from coordinate 58,607 downwards.
TGGACTATCAAGAAACACCATTCCCTAGAATAGAGGCTTGAGAAATTCTTATTTCCCTCACCTGCTGAATAGCTGCAACTGGCATTTAGCACCCTCCTAGACCTGAGCCGTTCCCCACAGCACTAGGAACAAGTGGAAAAAGGGAATAATAACGGGTAAAGAAGTAAGCTGGAAATGGTGGGGTTAGATACAGGGTCACCAATTCATTCAGGACCCCAGCCTCAGCCACTATGAAATCTTGGCCCATTCCCTTTCTATTTTTTGTTCCCTCAGACTCAAGGACTGACTGGACTTACGGTATCTCTCCTTTTCAGGCCAGGAAAGTACAAAGTTTGGGCTTATAAATATAGCAGTTTTTAAATTTTTAGACAGACTATTTCCCATCCCCTTCTCTGATCATTAGGAATAATTATATTTCTGTGAGAATCACATTTTACCTGTCCAGAAGACGGGGACACTGGGTAATGAACAGATGTGTGACTCCATTTAGAGGTTACTGAGAAAGGGCCAGGGCTAACAGTGAGAAAGCTAGGGGACTGTGGAAGGGGACAGAATAGCCCTAACTGGTGGTAAAGAGACAGAGGGATAAGTGTAGATCTATATTAGAAAACACACCACTGGGCTCAAGTGAAAACCTGGGGAACTAATTAATGGGTATTTCAGGAACACATGCAAACACCAAGTATGTTAAAACTTATCAGGGCTGGGGTTATAGCTCAGTGGTAGAGTGTTTGCCCAATACGCATGAGGTCCTGGGAGGGATCCTCACCACTGCAAACAACAAATTTATTGATTGTACAGAGTAGAAATGGTACTAATATATTAGGAGCTATCATTTCCTAATTCAATTTGCAAACTATAATAAAAAAGACTAGTGGTATCTAAACTATTATGCATTACATTTAGTTCCTAATTCATAGAGTAATTTGAGATCATTAAATCACTTCTATAAATATCAATACCATTATTTCTTATGAATTCATGTGAATTAGGCTCTATTATTTCATCATTTAATTAGTCTGGGAATCAACAACCAGCCTAGAGGGTATTAAAAAAAAAACTGCACCAGGCTTTACTCTTTTGACTTCCTGAATGTACAAACAAAACAGGAATGTGAAAACAGGTGCCACAGGAAAGCCTATAGGAATGAAATGAATATTGAAAGTATATAAAATAATCTGATGATGGAGTATTGAAGTATATAATTCAAATCTATTAAAAATAAATTTTCTTTAATTATTAATCTTCATTTTTTAATATTGAAGAGTAAAATTTACATAACGTTTAGTAAACTCTTTTAGCAGACTTATGAAAGGATAACTGAAACATATTAGAGCCAAGTAATTTTTATGATCATGCTGATGACTAAGTCCTGATAAACTAAATCTTTTCTGGAGTATCATACATTATGTTACCAACCATGTAATATCAATTGACTGTGTGGATTTATTACAAATAGAAAATGGAGTTGATTTTCTAGTGAGGCAATCATTAATCATCAATAAAATTCAAATACAGTTTAATACTGTCTTTATTTTCTTAAGGCTGGGGATGTGACTCAGTGGTTCAGCACCCCTGCGTTCAATCCCTAGTATCCTCCCCACAAAAAAAACCAAACCCAAAAACCAAAAACAAAAAAAAAAGAAAGAAAGAAAGAAAGAAAATGGTATTAATGAATCTTTTTTCACAACAGGAAATTGAAGAATCTGAAAGACTTATTGTATAGAAAAAATATGAACATTATGTTGAAAAAAAATGAGATGTATACTCAAGTTTTATCATCTTATGAATCCTTTAACTGGAAACCAAAAACTGATGTGTATTTCATACAAATATATCCAGAGACTAAAAGCGAAATCTAGTTGTTTTCCTTTTATAATACATATTTTTAATATAGTAAATAATTAAGTGCCTTTCATTGTCTGGTAGCAGTAGAAGAACAAAAGATGAGATTTCACTATTATATAAAACAAAGTAACCTATAAGAGAAATGAAGACTCATGGCATTCTTTCACTATCATAAAACATTCACTCTAAATTATACTAATGTATGAAATAATGCTTATTAAAAAACAAAGCAACTGGGTGCAATGGTGCACACCTGTAATTCTAGCAGCTCTGGAGCCTGAGGCAGGAGGATCATGAGTTCAAAGCCAACCTCAGCACCTTAGTGGGGCCCTAAGCAACTGAGTGAGACCCTGCCTCAAAATAAAATATAAAAAGGGCTGAGGATGTGGTTTAGTGGTTAAGTGCCCTTGGGTTCAAACCCTGGTACCAAAACAAAAAATAAATTATTTGCATAAAGATTCACATTACCAAAACTATAAGCTATTCTAAGTTAAAATTAATATAAAAATTATGTATAAAGACTATCTTATTTTCTATGTCTTTGCAAAACTTAGGACACTTTCTTCATTATTTCAAAAACATGCATTAATTTTCTTGCAGGTTTATAACTTTTGGCCAAAAGGAGGTCATGAGTCTTTTATAATGATGCTTTGTGTCATTGTGGCCAGCATCATTTTGGAGTTTCTCAGCAGTTTTAACAATGTAGAAAAAAGGCTGCCTTACCGTTGGAGATGAATCTACTTGATGGTTACAAGGCCTTCTTTCTATGCTGATAATCCCTGTGGAAAGAAAAGAATTGTGAATATTGGGTTATTATGCCTCTTCATTTTATTTTGAAAACATTTATATCAATAAAACGTGCCTCATACAGTTTACAAGAAAAGAGCCTCACTCAGCTCACAGGATCTTTTCAAGTTGTATCATGAATTCTTTGGTCTGGAACAGCTGGTGAGTTTAGCTAAGACACCCTACTTTAGGTTAGCTAAGACAGTTTTCCCATTCAAAGGCATCCAGCAATATTGGCAGATGTGTCCATATCCTGCTCCCCACCCCAAATTACACCATTATCTGGATCCTGGCGCATTTCCTCCATGAAAGGTTTATTTCTGACTTGAGGTCATCAAGTTTCATAATAAAATATCATAAAGGCCCTGAAAGGAATCACTGCTTCCTTATTTTCTCAAAAGAATAAACAGATTTGAATTTCTCTTTGATCTGACTTCCTACTATGACATATTCTATTATTCAAGTATCCAAGGAAAAAGAAAGTTCCCCTTTAAAATGAAAGCACTAATGGCTAATCTTAAGAAATATCCTTTTATTATGCGTGGATTTATCTTTTTGTTCCCAATGTCCTCCACTGCATTTGTTTGTAATAAGCAGTCTTTAAGGATATAACACACTGTATCTCATCTGTAAGATACTGGTTCAAAGTCAAGCTCAAGTTAAAACGAACACAGGTGTGGGTCTCATTTAGTTTCCAATCTCTGTCCATCAGCAAACTTACTCATTATGAGTGAGGATATTAGAATAGTTTTTTTAAATAACACCAAAGGCTGTCACATACAAGTCTTGTTGCTGTGAACTACAATGTCACTCTGCAGCAATTACCAAAATTCCAAGTTCAAACAAAATATTAGTTCCTCTCTTTTACAAACACTTAACATATAATGTTAAGGGATTAATTAAATGAGAGCAACATGAGCAAGAACTTTTTATCCCTTCAAAATTAACAATGCACCATGAAACATGTTTTTAAAATGTAGTTTTATTTCATTTAAAAATTTCTTTCACTATCTATTGTTAGCCAGTGAAATATAAAATACCTTCATCCAATCAACTAATATTTATCAAGAGGCTACCTGACACTCAGGGCTAAAAGATGAATAAATTAAGATTGAATCTAATAAAACAAATGTCTTGTTCTGAAAAAATACTATACAGCAAGAATTAGGTTCTGTCTTAAGTGTAATAAATCCTTAAGGTAACTTTAACAGAAAGACATTTAAAATCATAAAGGGACATTGGCTTTGAGTGAAAAACTAAAAAAGCAAAACAAACAAAAGAAAACCTGAAACTAAAAAATAATATAAAAGACAAGTAAAATGTATCAGAAAATAAATAATGTAGAGTTTTGTTTGGTTTTTTAAATGCTGGGGCTGGAGTGGTGGCTCAGTAGTTACAGCACTTGCCTGGCATGTGCCAGGATGTGAGTTCGAACCTCAGCACCACATACACAACGAAATATCGGAGCAATGAAGGCCACATGAAAAAATAAAAATTCTTTCTTTCTCTATCTCTTAAAAATAAATAAATAAATTGGGGCTGGGGTGGTGATTCAGTGGTTACAGTGCTTGCCTGGCATGTGTAGGTATGTGATTCAAACCCCAGTACCATGTACACAATGAAGTCTCCGAGCAACAAAGGCCACATGCAAAACTAAATAAAATTGATTCTCTCTCTCTCTCCCTGTCCCTCTCTCATAAATAAACACATACATACATACATATATACATACTGGAGATGGAACCCAGGGCCCCGTGTGTGCTAATGACATATGCTTCCATTGAGGTACCTACATCCCTAGAACCAAGGTTCAAGTGATACAGATTCTTATTTGAAGATTTTAATAATACAGAAGTATACAGAACAAATGGTGAAATTCACACCCCAGTCCCAATATCTGCAACCCTCCTAGCTGTAACCACTGACAGCAGTCTGGTAGGACACGCTTGCTTTCAAATGATGATGCTCACACCATGGGGTTTAGGGATTAGGAATACCCACATGTGTGCTCTCACTGTTGTAACCTGACTGCTATAAAACTGACCTCAACTAATTTTAAATTTTAAAATTCTTATTCAATTAGAAAGTAACTTTAGTTGGAAATAAAAAGTAACTTTAAAATGATAACAAAAACCCCCAAATTTGTATCCTCAGCTTATATAATAACAAGAATAAAAATTACATTTTTTAGTTTCATTTTCAAGATAAGAAAGTGATGGAAACTTGAATGTTAAAAAGTGGATTACTCAAACTTACAGTCTTAGTTTTAAATTTAGATTGCAAATGGAAATAATATTGTTGGGAAATATGATTTCTGCCCCCCAAGGTTGCAGTAAGAAATATAAAAAAAAGAATAAGCTTGTGGAAAATTTGCCAAAATAGCTTCCTATTTTAAGCAAATTTTACTTAAAAATCAGCATTTGCAACTCATTTCACTTTATTAAAGTATAACAGTAAGTGAAAGCTCATCTTAAGTAACTTGCTAAAATGGTCAGTTCTGTGTGTCAACCTGACTAGGCCATGGTACCCAGAGTTTTGATCAAGCACTATTCTAGATGTTTCTTTGAAGGTATTCTGTTCTTGAATGGAATTAATATTTAAATAAATACACCCTGAGAAAAGTAGATGGGCCTCCATAATGTAAGTGGGCCTGATCTCGTCATCTGAAGGCCTTAAGAAAATCGTTGACCTTCCAGGCTTTCCTCTGAGATGATTTTGCTTCAGAATGATGAACCCCTGGTTGAATTTCTTATAATGCAAATCTGCTGGTGACTGCTTTTTTTTCCTGAGAATTCTTTAGTAGACATCAACTTTTGGAGGATGTTCTCGATGAGTTCTGAAATCTAGGTTGACAGCCACTTTCTTTCAGAAACTATTTCATTCCAGTTTTTCTTTTGAGAAGGCATGGTTCTTATATTTCCCTCAATGTACATTCTTTTCCCTGTTTTTGCAATTTTCTCTTTATATTTTATTTTCTTCATTTTAATCAAGATAGGCCTAGGTATGGTTTTATATGTATGCATGTGTGTATGCATATCCTTATTGGGATTTGCTTCGCTTGCAATGTCTAGAGGTTAAAAATCTTTTATTAGAGCTAGAAAACTCCTAGCCCATTATTTCTTCAAATATTTTTATAACTCATTTTTCTCTATCATCCTTCTGAAATTCCAACTATGCTGATTTAAGTCCATTTCACATGGACACACAGATTTCGTATTCTACCTCGCAGAACTCCCTTCCACCCCTGCGCTTCATTTGGATAGCTTTTATTGTCTTGTCCCAGAATTCAGTGATCCTTTCTTTCAATGAGCCCTGTCTGCTAATAAGTCCATCTTCATGAATTTTTTTTAAGAAAGAGAGTACAGTGAGAGAGAGAGAGAGAGAAAGAGAGAAGCAATTTTTAGTTCTTTTATGTGACTTTCCTCAGACACTTGTTGTGTACTTGGTGCTGGGGTTTGAACTTGTATACTTGCGCATGCCAGGCAAGCGCTGTAACAGCCTATCCACCACTTCAGCCCCCATTGTTATGAATTTTTACATTTTCTATCACATTCTTCAGTCTAGAATTTGCATTAGATTCTTTTTTGGGGATTTCCATTTCTCTACTGAAATTCTCAATCTTTTCATTCATTTTGATCATGATTGCTCATAAATTATTCAATATATATAACAGTTCTTGAAAAAGATTTAACTGTTAACTCCAACATTTCCATCATTTGTGGGATTCCTTTTTTCTTGATTATGGTCACTAATTTCTGCTTATTCACATGCCTCATAATTTCTGATCATAGTTTAGAACTGTTAGACATATAATTAGTAGAGAATGAAATTTTAAAAAATTCTCTCCTCAGAAAGAGTTCACCATTTCCTCTTTCAGCCAACAGGTGAACAGTAGATCTCTGTTCAAATCAAGTGTTGGCTTGGGTTGGGCAAGGCTGCTGTTATTGTAGTTCACTTTAGTAAACCTCTTATTTTTAAGAGGTTTCTAATTTTTGGAATTTTTAATTCCAAATATTAGTTCTTCTTTCTTTGGAATTTAAACTTCTAGAGAGTTCTCTGCATTTCTCCTGGTTCCCTGAGTCACTACTTATACCACAAAAGTTCTCTAGGAAAGAAATGATGAGTGAAGATGACTGACTCCTATTTGGGATCTTGCAGCTTCAGTCTATCGTGGTGGCTCACATTGTCCTTTGCTCAGTGGTGGCTCACATTGTCCTTTGCTCACTTCTCCCTGTCCTGGCTGTTACTCCAGCTATGGAGGCTTGTTCTTTTGCTCTGTTTCTATCTCCATAGATGCTTCAATGTATTAAAATGACTGCACGCAGTAAGGCTCGATTCTCTGCAATTTATTTCAGTTAGACTTTGTAGCTACACGTCTTTGATGACTTTCTGTCTGCCTGAGGTCTTCCTAATGTTTTTTTTTTTTTTTTTTAAAGAGAGAGGGACAGTGAGAGAGACAGAGAAAGAGAGAAACAACCTTATTTAGTCCTTCACATGGCTTTCGTTGCTCCAACACTCAGTTGTGCACGTGGTGCTGGGGTTCGAACCTGGGTCCTCGTGCTTGCCAGGCAAGCGCCGAAACCGCTGAGCCACCGCTCCAGTCCCAGGTCTTCCTAATGTTAAAGTAGGAGTGGTAATCATTACCAACCTAGTAACAGCTTCCATTTAAAGAGGGAATCAGTTTTATTTTTTTCAGCCATCATTTGTTTCTCTGACACTTAGTTGTGCATGTGGTGCTGAGGGGGTTTGAAACTGGGTCCCCTCATGCATGCCAGGCAAGCACTCCACCACTGAGCAACAGCTCTAGCCATTGAATGTGTTTTTAATTTTTACCAATGTTCCAGTTCTGTTATTGGTTATTTTCCTGATTCTAACAGTAATAAATACATTTATTAATTATCTATCCCATCACGGGGATTTAAGTTGGACAGGTTTGTGTCTGTTTTTGTCACAACTCAGATCTCCATCAGTACAGCTGTTAATACAAACCATGAATAGGTACAGAAAATTAACAACTCTCTTTAAGGGACTTTACTAACCTGAAAAGGGTCAAATAAACTAGACCAGGTAGTATCACTGATGTCAATGTAAGAAACAGAGTATCTCTTAAAACAAAACAAAACAAAAATCAACAATTAAGAATTTTAACACAGTTAATATAAAAACAACAAAGATGACCCCGTTTTAAAGAAAGGAAATAGTGACTTTCAGAAATTAAATCAGGGGATAGTTAACATTTCTAAGACCAATGACTGAAACTCATTCCTCTAAGCCACAAATCCTCCAGACCCACTACATGTGTGTTTGGAACCTGATTATTCATCTTTCATATCCATAGTACCTAATGCAAATGGATGAAACACAGAAGGTTCTTAAGAGTTGACTCAAATATTAACTGACTGAATGTATCCTATGCAATATCCACCAGATTCATAAGCTACAACACAGTTGTAAGCATGAGTAGTAATCAATTAGTGATCAGAATGCTTAAGGATGTTCTGAGATTTGTTGTTGGTGGTGCTGTTGTTTGTGGTACTGGAGATTGAAACGATGGCTATGTGCAAGCTACACAAAAGCATCTAATACTGAGTTATATCCCCAGTCCTCTGGGATTGTTTTCAGAAACTTTAATTTACTTCTTCCTTTAGTAATATACCTGAACTTACTACAAAAATTCATGTATTATTAAAAACTTACTCTATTTTCCATATATTAACATACTCTAGAGAAGATAATGGAAGAAATGGTACATCTTTTGGGAGATACTTTTGGTATTTCGCTTTTTAGAAAAAACAGATCATTACCTTTTAACCCATTGCACAAAGCTATTTTGAATAGAGATTAAAAATTTTTTGTTTCCCTAAACACTGTCAACCTTAAACTCAGGATCATGATCAAAGAGAGTAAGAAAAAAAAAAACCACAGAATTACATCAAAATAAAAAGAGCTAAGAATGCATTGTCTGAAGTCAGAACATGTAGCAATGCTACATATCCAATAAATGGATATGTGCTGCCGAAAACACAGGGCACTGTGTGAGGATCTGGAGATGTATTGTCCTTCCTATAAAGACATCTTCTTACACACTATTGGTTCCAGATAACAATATACCTACAAATTTTCTGTGAGTTTTGTATATCCATAAACCTCTATGTAGGACAACAGATAGAATTATAATTGATTACCTGTGCATATGTAAAAATAAAATTTATCATACTTTAATAGAACATAGTTTTAGAAAGCAAGTTTATATGTTAATATAAAGTTGGCTACTTAAAGATTGCAAGATTTAAGAATGGAAAAGAAGTAAAACTGCTTATTTTTTATTAGTACATTACAGTTTTACATAATGAGATTGGTTGTCATATATTCCTAGATGCACACAAATCAGCAATATAATTTGTTCACTATCCCCCCCAATATACTCCTCTATCTCCCTCCTCGCATCCCCTGATCCCTTGCCTTTCTTCTAGGGCCTATACTGTTCCTAAAAAACCCAAATACAGTAACATAATTCTTACACTTACGAGGAACATTTTTTATATATATGACTATAGCATATAAGTAGCATTTATAACTGCTTGGAATGTACCTTACTTTATCTCAGTTCCAACATTTCCCCTTCTCCCTTCCTATCACCCCTTGTTATTCTTCAAAATATTTGACAATAGGATTAAACATTCATACTTTTGTAAAGGTATGCAACATAGCTTGTTCAAATATTTTATGAAGTATATTGCAACTGTATCTCATAAATGTTAACATTTGGCATTTTTGTTCTACGGATCTAATACATGAGTTTTTCTACCTTACTACCAAGCCCGGGTTTAGGTCTAGCCTCCACAAATGAGGGAAAACATTTGGCCCTTGACTCTGAGTTTGGCTAAATTAGCTCAGCATGATTTCTTCCAATGCCATTCATTTACTTTCAATAGATGCAATATCATTATTTCTAACAGCTGAGTAGAACTCCATTGTGAACACCCCAGAGCTTTTGGATCCATTAATCCACTAGGGGCATCTGGGTTGGTTCCATAATTTAGCTATTTTAAATTGAGCTGCTATGAACATGGATTTTGCTGTGTTGCTGTAATGTGCTGATTCTAACTCCTCTGGGAAAAGATCCAGAAGAGGGATAGCCGGGTCATATGGTGGATCCAACCCTAATTTTTTGAGGAGTCTCCACATTGCTTTCCAGAGTGGCTAGACCAGTCTGAAATTCCACCAATACCTGCTAATGTTCCCATCTCCCCACAACCCCTCCAGCGTTTGTTATTGTTTGTATTGTTACTCTTTGCCAGTCTGAATGGAGTGAGGTGAAATCTTAATGAGTTTTGATTTGCATTTCTGATTGTCAGTGATTTAGAACACTTTCTCATGTATTCATTGGCTTGCTCAATGTCCTCTGTTGAGAAGTTTCTGTTTAGCTCTCTGGCCCATTTATTGATTGGATTGTTTGTTCTTTTGTTAATGAGTTTTTTGTAAATTTTGGATATTAGTCCCCTGTCAGAGGGATCACAGTGGTGAAAGCGGGCAGCCTTGTCTTGTTCCAGAGTTCAGTAGAAATGCTTTCAATTTTTCTCCATTTAGTATTATACTAGCTGAGGGTTTGGCATATATGGCCTGTACAAAGTTAAGTTCCTTTGATCCCTATTTTCTCTAGAGTTTTCAGCACAAATGGGTGCTGGATTTTATCGAAGGCCTTTTCTGCATTGAGTTGATCATATGGTTTTTGTCCTTATTTCTGTTTAAGTGATGAATCACATTTATTGACTTGCGTATGTTGAACCAGCCTTGCATAACTGGAATGAAGCCCACTTGATTGCACTGAATATTTTCTTGAAGTGTTTTTGAACGTGGTTTTTAAGAACTTTATTAAGGATTTTTGCATCGAAATTCATGAGACATATTGATATGTAGTTTTCTTTTTTTGAAGTGTCTTTGTTGGGTTTTGGTATTAGCATTATGGTTGCTTCATAAAAAGTGTGAGAGTTCTTTTTCAATTTCTTGGAATAGCTTAATAAGCAGAGGTGTTAGCTCTTCTTCAAAGGTGTGGTAAAACTCCACAGAGAATCTATAAGGTCCTGAGCTTTTCTTCTTTGGGAGACTTTTAATTGATGTATGGATTTTGGTGCCTATTATTGGGCCGTTTAGGATTTCAGTTTCATCCTGTGTCAATTTGGGGATGTTGTGTCTAGAAACTTGTCCATGTCATCAAGATCATCCGATTTAGAGGAGTACAGTTTTTCAAAATATGTTCTGATAATCTGATTTCAAAGGGGTCAGTGGTGACCACCCCCTTTTCATTGGTGATTCTGTTGGTTTGCTTCGATTCTTTCCTTCTTTTAGTTAGATTAACTAGAGGTCTGTCAATTTTATTTTTTTCAAAGAACCAGCTGTTTGTTTCATTTATTCTTTTGCTTTTTTGTTCTCAATTTCATTGATTTCAGCTTTGATCTTAATTATTTCCTTTCTTCTGCTGGCTTTGAGATTAGACTGTTGTTCCTTTTGTAGAAATTTGAGTTGGAGCATAAGCTTATTTGTTAGGGATCTCTCCTGATTCTTAATGTGGACACTCAGTGCAATAAATTTTCCCCTTAACAATGCTTTCATGCTGTGCCAGAGGTTTTGATATGTTGTGTCCTCATTCTCTTCCAAGAATTCCTTAATTATTGTTCTCATGTCTTCTTGGATCCATTCTTCATTTAATAGGGTGTTATTCAATCTCCACATGTGTGTTTTGTGCCATGGTTTTTGCTATTAATTATTAGGGTCATGGCATCATGGTCTGATAGAATACATGGAATAATATCTACTTTTTTATATTTGCGGAGATTTCCTTTGTTAAGTAGAATATGATCTATTTTGGAGAAGAATCCATGTGCTGCTGAGAAGTAGGTATACTCTGCCAATTTGGGGTGGAATATTCTGTAGATGTCTGTTAAGTCTGTTTGGTTTATGGTGTTGTTTAGACTGGAGATCTCTTTGTTTTTTTGCTTTGATGATCTGTATATTGGTGATATAGGAGTGTTAAAGTCTCCCTGTACTATTGAGTTGAGGTGCACAAGTGGTTTTATATCTTGGAGTAATTTTTCTACACAGTTGTGGGCAATGGTGTTTGGAGAGTACATATTTACCATGGTTATTTCTTCCTGCTTTATTGTTCTCTTTACTAGGATGTAGAGGCCTTCTTTATCTTTTTTGATTAATTTATGTTTGAAATCTACTTTTTGGATATAGGAATTGCAACTCCAGCTTGATTTCTTGGGCCAAATGCCTGGTAGATTTTTTTCGATCCTTTTACCCTTAATCTGTGGGTGTCACTGGCTGTAAGGTGGGTTTCCTGTAAGCAGTATATTGTTAGATTTTGTTTCTTTGATCCAATCTGCTAGTCTGTGTCTTTTGATTGGTGCATTGAGACCATTCACATTCAGTGTTAGAACAGTTATGTGGTTGTGGCTCATATTCATTGTTTTTATTAGTAAGTTCTGTGCTGTCTTAGTATCTATTGATACCAAGTACCTTTATTGAATTTCCTCTGTTTGTGGGATTTTTTTTTTCAGGGCTGAGGACTGAACTCCTTGCACGTGCCAGGCAAGCGCTCTGCCACTGAGCTAAATCCCCAAACCCTGTTTGTGGGGTTTTAAGGTATGTTAGCTTGTTCTTCTATCTAGAGTTTATCTTTGAGGATTCTTTGTACTGCTGGTTTTCTGTTCATGAATGCTGCAAATGTGTTCTCATCACGAAATGTTCTTATTTTCCCCTCAAATTTGAAGCTGAGTTTTTCTGGATTTAGCATTCTTGGCTGCATGTTGTGTTCATTCAGGCACTGAATGATCTCTTTCCATGATCTTCTTGCTTCCAGAGTCTGAACTGAAAAGTCAGATGTGATTCTGATTAATTTGCCTCTGAATGTGGTTTGGTGTTTCTCTCTTGCTGCTTTCAATATTCTTTCCTTGATTTCCCTGTTGTACATTTTGAATATGATGTGTCTTGGTGACCCTCTCATTTGATTAGGCCTATTAGGTGTCCTATAAGCTTCCTGGATAAGCATATCTCACTCTATTTTTGTATGGGCAAAATTTTCTTTAGCATTTCCTTGACAATGTTCCTTATCCCATTTGTTTCATTTTCTTCCTGTATACCAGTTACTCTTATATTGTTTCTTCTCATTTCAAACTAGACATTTTAAAAATTCTGTTTGTGTTCTCTGAGGTTTTTTTTACTTTTTTGTCATCCACGCACTCTAGCTTGCTCAGCCTGTCCTCATAGTCAGAAGTTTTCTTCAAGAGGTGAGGTTCTTTTTTTCTATAGAAGTGAGTCTATTATTAAATTCTTATATGGTTCCTCTCATGTCATTGACTGCAGATTTTAGCTCTGTTACTTTCTTTTTTAGTACGTCTATTTCTTTGATAATAGGGTTTTTCATCTCTTCAGTCTTCTCACTTTGTCCCTTCAATATATCTTCTTTTAGCTCATTGTTCCTTTTAGTAATCAGATCATTGACACTATTTTCAAGGTTTTCATCTTGACCTCTATCCTCTATCTGTGGCATCCTTTTTAGGGGAGTTTTATTTTTTAGGTGAACCTCTTCTTGTTTGATTCTTCATTTTTGAAGAGCTTCTTCTGCATCTCTGAATTGAGATTTCCTGCACGGAAGGTAGGCAGTTCTCCAGGTGGTTTTTCCTTGCAAGTCAAAGGGTCAGATCAGCCATCAACTGTTTGATGATCTGCTTCTTCCAGATGCTGTTTCTGCCTGGGTCCTTGTCTTGCTCTACCTTTTGGTTCCAGGCTCAAGGTTGCAAATGTGAACCTACCAGAATGTGGGGTGTCAGGTAAGGCGGGGCTGCTCCAGGCAGGGTACCACCCCTGGCTGGTCCTGAGCAGGGGCTGCTCTGAACGGGGGACCTACCGGTTGAGTTCTGAGTACCTTCTGGCAGGACTCACACAGGCCCAGACATGCACCCAGAGCGTCAGGTAGGCGGGGCTGCTACAAATGTTGGCCCCACTGGTTGTATCCTGAGCGCCTGCTGGTGGGACACAAATAGGTCCCAGTCAGAATGTGGGACATCTGGTTGGGGGGCTGCTCCAGGTGGGGAACCTCCCCTGGTTGGTCCTAAGCAGGGCTTCTCCAGACAGGGGTCCTACTGGTTCATGTCCTTAGCACCTTCCGGCAGGACTCCGTAAAACTGCTTTTGAAATAATTTTATATCTAGATAGGCCAAAAAATCAAGGCTAAACCTAACAATCAAAAACAGAATAAAAAATAAGCAGCATAAAACATAATACAAAAAAATCAAATCTCTTTACATATTTGAATACATTTGAAGATATGATGAGATTTCCTTCTTTCTGCTGGGAAATAAATCTAGGACCTAGTATATGCTAGGCATATACTAGGTAATGGTCAATCTGAACTGTCAACTTGATTAAGAAAATTAAGAAGCACCTAGATTAAGAGTATTCTGGGTGTTTCAATGAGGGTGTTTCTAGGAATAACTGGCATGTGGGACAGCAAACTGAAGCAGAGACCCATGCTAATTGTCAGCAGCACTGTACAATATGTTGGAGGCTTGGATGGAATAAAAGCTGGAAGAACAAGTAAGCAGCAGCAGATGCAAGTCCGATTCTTTTTGAACAGATCTTGATTGCTTCTGTGATCTTCTGAGGACGTCAGACTCCAGTTCCTTCACTCTTCTTCCAAAGCAGACTCTGCCCAGAAAATCTGCAGGGAGTTTCCAGGTCTTCAGTCCGGACTGGGATAACATCATTGATACTTTTGTTATGAGGCTTTGGTATTCTGGACTGCACAGCTACTGGTTCCTCCAGCTCTTCAGTTTGGAGGCAGCCACTGAGGAACTATCCAGCCTCTGGATGTGAAAGCCAACCTGAGAAATTACTATATATATATATACACACACACATATTTTTAAATATATATAATATACATAAATATAAATAAATATATATATATACACATACACATACATATATCTCCTATTGATTCTCTTCTTCTAGAGACTAATACAGCAAGCACTCTACCATGAAGCCGCATTCCCAGCCTGAGAGTACACCACTTCTAAAGAATTTTGAAGATTCAAAAATGTAAAAAAGCAATGTGCCAAACAGAATAAAGAAACATTAAACTACTTCTAAAATATACAAAAGTAGTTTTTTGGTTTTTTTTTTTTTGGGGGGGTGGGGGGTTGAACTAGGCACTGAGCTATATCCCAAGCACCCCCTTTTTTTTCTCTTGGTACCAGGAATTGAACCCAGGTGCACTTAACCACTGAGTCATATCCCCAGAACTTTATTTTTTGAGAAAGGTTCTCATGAAGTTGCTGATCCTCCCGTTACAACCTGGGATTACAGGCATGGGCCACCGTACCTGCGTAAGTTGTCCAGGTTGGCCTTGAATTTGTGATCCTTGTGTACAAGCCTTCCAAATAGCTAAAATGGCAGGCATCTGCCACTGCACCTGTCTATAATCATTTTCTTTTGTTGCTCTAACTGTCCCCTAATTTGGCACAGGAGAGCTGCTTTATGCCTGTTCTCATGTTCTTTGATGTGAACCACTAAGCTTTTGAGCACTTCCTTGCTTATGATGTCCTAGGTTCATTTTGTGATTTCCCTGCACTAGAACTGGAATCAGTCATTTCTTCAAGGAGCTTTGGTACTCTTAACAGATAATGGAATTAAAAACTAAAATCTGGGACTCAGTACATACAGGCCCTTGGCGAGTTACTGCTCCTAGGTCTAAAGTTTCAGTGAATATATCTAGGAAATCAAGTTTTAAAAAGTCTATTATTAAGCATATATTGATATTTTCAGTTAAAAGTAAAAGTTACCTTTATTTTTATACACTTTAGCTTACATAACAGGGAGACTTGTCATTTATCAATGATAAACACTGCAAATATTTTCTCCCGCTTTGTAATTTGGCTTTTGCTGTTGCAGTACAAAAGCTTTGTTTACAGATTTCACCATTTGTAGGTTTCCTGAGGAATTTACCATGTTTCCTTCTAGGATTGGTATAATGTAATTTTTAACATTTATATCTCCGACCTATTAAGAATTTATTATTCTGGTTTATGTTGTGAGGAATGGATACTGCTTTTTCAAAAGGTCCATGTAGTTGTCCCAATACCACGTATTAAAAAAAACTCTTTCGTATATGAATATGTACTTGAGTCTCTTTCTAATCATTTTAATCTATTCTATTAGTCTATATGTTTACTCATTTGTCAGTACTGAACTGTTTTAACTGGACAGGTTTTTTAAATATGTATTGATACTATGTTGTACTTGTTACACTGGTTGTTCTCCGTCCTCTCTCCGCCAGTGATTTTCAAGGTATTATTGCATGCTCTTCTATATGAATTTTTAGGATCAACTTGTGTAGTATGGAGGGAAAAGACTTGTTTTAAAATTGAAGTCACATTAAATTCACACATTATCTTGGGGATAAATTGACACTATGATGTTACACTGACTTGTCACAGGACAAGGGGTATCTTTCCATTTGTTCAAGACTGTTTTTGTAGGTAGGTGTGGTGGACGCATGCCTGTAATCCTAGTGACTTGGGAAGCCAAGGCAGGAGTATCACAAGTTTGAAGCCAGCCTGAATGACTTTAGCAACATTCTGTATTAAAATAAAATAAAATAAAAGGGCTGGGTGGGATATAATTCAGTGGTGAAGTGCTTGCTTAAGCATGCCTAAAGCCCTGGGTTCAAGGACAAGAACTGATGAAAAAAAGAAGAGAAAATCAAACTAAGGAAGTATAGGAAGTATAGAAAGTACATAAAAGAAAAAAGCTCATAATATTCAGGAAAGAAAAAAATAGCAAGATAGAAAAAAAGAAATCACTCTGCTTGTTTCATGAATGCTAACTAGTAAAGCGGAAGACCACCAGCACTAGAAAAGTATCACTTTGTATCCCTCTCTGCTGTGATAATTAATTTCCAGAAGGATCCTCAATAGATGCTGAAACCACTAAGCAAGGATATTAGGGGACAGGGAATTCACATGTTCTCAAGGCATTATCCTACAGATTACTGAACAACTGGCAAAGGAGAAATTTTATTTTTACCATCTTAATCAAAGACTGAACTTGGCAACACCAATAATGGAACCACCTGACATTACACACCACCTGATATAATATGAAAGAGAATTTATGACTTGAAGTATTATGGCCAAGAGTTCAGCCTGAATCTAATCATGATGAAATAGAAAACTAAACATTTTAATAAGAAAATTACCCCAGTGTCAGACTCTTTAAAAAGTATCATGCAAAACAAAAGAAGTTTCAGATTACCTGAGTTAAATAAGACTAAAATTACATACCAATCCATGTAAACACAAATGTAGACTGGATCTTAGATAAAATAAGTATACAAAAAATTGCTTAAGACATGTTTTACAAAATTAGAGAAAACTGAATATATCAATTAGATGACTGTTCAGAATTATTATTAATTTCTAGGTATTACAATGGTACTGTGAGCATACAGGAAAACACCCTATTTTTACCAGATGTATGATAAAGTTTTCAGAAAGAAAAGCTAATGTGGTAAATTTAGAAGAATATTCTATTTTCTTCAATTTTTTTGTGATTTTAAAGAGTTTCATAATAAAGCTGTGGGAAAAAAATTATAGGTCCTGAATAGACCTATAATGATCATACAGTAGACAAGCAAATCTTCAAAGGTTTTGTACACCAGCATGACCTTGCACTAGCAAGTTTTCCTGAGAAAATTTCTCAGCATTATTTGCAAACAAAACACTTCCTTTATCAACCACTTCCCTAAAAATAAGAGAAACCTCAATAATACATGAGTGAAAATTATTAGAATGCATATTTATATTTTATATGTTTATTCATTTAATAAATTTACTATATATATTGAAAAATATAAATTTTCTGGAAAGAATAATCCCAAATCAGATGCACGAATTATTTGTAATTTTTTTGTTATTAGTTTTTGTTCCTTTAAAATTAGGAAAAATATGTTTGAAAGGACAATTTAGAAATATCCCCCCAAATTAAATAATATTCTGATCTTCGTTCTGAGAAGATTTCCAGGGATATGTTAGTCTTCAATGACTATGCTAGTTAATCTTAAATATTATTCAAAAATTAAATCCACTGATCCAATAAATAAAGTTAGCAGATCTTTAACTGACTTTAAATAAATGCTCAAATAATTATGCTAACCAATAACCTGTCAAATACTCATTATACTCATTTCTCTTTAAAAACCACCAACAACTGTATACGATTTTTAGTATTTGACTGAACTTCTTTACTAGATTCTACTGGGAGACTGAAGTCTGTTCAAACCACATCCTTTGAGGCATGCTCTAAATACCCAATCTGAGGACAAATACGTTTCTAATAAAACTTGTCACTTTTTTTTATACTGGTAAGGCCAAAAAACTTCAATTCACTGTGTTCAATTATCAAAATATTAATTTAGTGCATCTTTAACCCTAATATTAATTCTTTTAACAATAATGTACTTCGAAAATCACAAGTACAAAAAGGTGAAAGGGCTCAATATTACAACTGGACATTTATGAATTCAGATTCGTTACTGCAGTAAAAATTTGAAAATTATGATGTACTCCATCACAAGCAGCTTCCTGTATTTTTCCTGTTTCCTTAATTTTTTCCATACTGTCTTTCTGGGTAGCAAATATCTAAGCTATCTCTCAATAGTCATCTTTAATAGTTCTTAATATCTTGATTTCTTTTCATTCAATAGTTTCTTTCAGTTTCTCTTTAATGCCTGTGTGTTCAAATACCACACAAATGCCAAGAGCTCCTTAATATGTACTTATGCTTCAAGCCTATATTTCAAAATACACAGTAGAGTTCCTAGCACGGGGCTTGACTTACAGTAAGATATTCAATAAATGAAGTTCAAATGAATGAGCAAGCTATGAAGTATCCTGTTTTAGAAGTCTTCCAGAAATTTCAAACTCAACTTGTCAAAAATAGTTTATCTTTCTCTCAATATTCCTATATTTCCCTGTTTCCATTTACAGATTGTAACCGTTTGTTTTCCTGTATCAGAAGCCTCAATTACCCTCAAATTCTGTTCCTTCATCCCTTACCGCTCATATTCCAAATTTCCATGTTAATAAAATAAATCTTTACTTTCTTACTTCACTTCTTTTCTCCGACTGTGGTTATTAAAATCACCTTTTAACTGGCCTTCCTATCTGAAATGCCTCTTTTTAAAAAAAATAATTATTAAACTTCTCATCTTCTAGTATTTACACACTGCTTTCTCTATGAGATCTAATTTCCTAATGTAGAAGTTGTAACTAAATCACTCTCCAGGACACTTTTTTTTGGGGGGGGTGGAGGGGTTCTGGGGAGTGTACTCAGGGTTGCTTTACCACTGAGCTACATTCCCAATCCTTTTTTCTTTTTCTTTTTTTTTAATTTTATTTTGAAACAGGGTCTTGCCAAGTTGCCAAGGCTGGCCTTGAACTTGCAATCCTGCTCCTCGGGTCTTGAATTGCTTGAATCGCATGATCCACTGGATACGGACCCTTTGTTTAATTCTATCGTAGCAAATGTCGAACTATAAACCCATCCACCCTCCCTTTTCAAAACAGGTCTTCAGTGAATACTGCTGGTGCTGGAGTTTCTACCTGTTCATTTCCGCAAGGTTCTATATAATTTGGTGCCTTCATCGTTCTCTGGCCTGTCCATCTTCTACCTTCCCCCTCATTCTCTCCACTCTAGCTATACTGACCTGTTAAAATGAGTCAAGTGTATTTCTGGCTGGGATCTTCGTTGTGGATGCTATTCTGCCACACAACACACCTGTTCTTCTTCTCTTTTTTCTTCTATAAATTTGTGTTCAAGTGCCAGCTTCCTTGTAAAACATTCCTTTACTATCCTATTTAAACAGCAACCTAATTCTACTTCCCAGATGACTCTCCCTCCCTGTTATTGTTTGGATCTTAAGTGTCACCCAAAAGTCATGCACTGAAGGCTTGGTTCCTAGTTCAAACCATTACTGGGAGGTGAAACCTTCAGGACATGAGTCCTATGGAAGAAAGTCAGGTCATTAGAGGTGTGCTTTTGAAGGGGGTAGTGGGACTCTGGCTCATTCCTCTCATTTTTGCTTCCTGGGTTACCATGAGCTGAGAAGCTTTTGTTCTAACACATGTTCCCTGCCATCATGTGGTGCACTCCTGGTATTATCTGGATGAAACCTGGACCCCAATGTAGCAATGTCCAGGGGTGGGGCTTTTAGGAAATGGTCTGGTCATGATGTCTCCAGACTCATCAATGCATTAATCCACTTGATGGATTAATAATGCCAGTGGATAGCCAACACAGAGGAAGTAGGCCACTGGAAGGGTTTATCTTGTCCTTGACTTCTTCCTTTCGTGTGCTCTCTCTCTTTGCTTAATGGCTACCATGAACTGAGTAGTCTTCCTCCGCCCCACCTCAGGTCCAAAGCAATGAAGTCAGACAACCAAGGACTGAATCATCCAAAACTGTGAGCCAAAATAAATCTTTCCTCCTCTAAGTTGTTCTTGTCAGGTATTTTGGTCACACTGATGAAGTCTAACTAATACACTTGACAGAGGCCCAAAATCAATGGAGTGAATCAATCATGACCTGAAACCTCTGACACTGAGTGCCAAAGTAAATCTTTCCCTCTTAGAAGTTGATTATCTTAGGTATTTTGTCCCAGTAACAGAAAGCTAACTATTGCACATTCCCAGACTTCTTGTTTATTCTATTTTTATGTGTTTATTGTACTTACATAATATATGAATGATCTTGCATTTCTAGAATCTGAATGTATAAGAATTAAACATCTGACATATTTAATAAACAAAATAAGTACAAAGTTAAATCAGGAAAGGATAATGATTGAAAAAAGCTGTTTATTACACTGGTAAGGTATTGAGAAAGTAGGAAGATGAGAAACATTTTCTCAGGCCCATTTATCAAATATGTAATTTAAATTTTAGGGAAAATTTACATATTAAACTTTTAAAGCATAAGCATGATGATTTGGAAGAAGTTTGCTGTAACGCAAAATAAGGGGAAGTCAGATTTTAACAGTATGTTCAGCATGCTATTAATTTTTTTCCTTGTAAAAGTTCTGTGAATATTAAGAAGTATTTAATTTGCCTATTATGCTGGGAATTTACAGTTGTCTTCAAAAATGACTTAAAACAGGTTTCTTTCTACTCTTTTTTAAATCCTCACTTTATTAAAAAGATGGGCATGATACAAGTTCATTAGGTCATTACTAAATGAAAAAGAAAAAAAGAAAAACGAAGAAACCCCCACCCCCACAAAAACAAACAAGATTTGCTGATTCTGAGCTGGTCAAAATTTAAAACAAAAAACAAAACAAAAACATTCCATTCTCTACCTTTATCAAATTTAGCATCCATGAAATGTAAAGGACATGATCCCTTTTAAAAGAAGGGCAAGTAACAACACACACACACACACACACACGCACACGCACACCCTACATATGAACCACCTGTATAAATATGAAAGGAAATGGAGTGCTTTATAAGTATTTATATTTACTTATTTTCAGAATACTAGAAAAGACCTGTAGGAGGCAAATTTGAAGAAAGCACAAGCAATTAAAGGCATTATATGACTTGTGACACATTAGCCTTTTGAAAGCCAACAACAAAATCCAGACTCCAAGGTCTAAACTATCGTTTAGAAAACACCTAACTGGCAGCTTGGGAGGCTAAGGCAGGAGGATCTCAAGCTCAATGCCAGCCTCAGCAGCTTAGTGGGATCCTTTCTCAAAATTGAAAAAATAAAAAAAAGGGCTAAGGATGTGGCTCAGTGGTTAAGTACACCTGGGCTCAATCCCCAGTACCAAAGAAAAAGAAAAAAGGAAAACTCCTAATTGGATCATACTATTCTATATTGTGTAAACGATACAGAATTCTAAAGAAGGCTTTGAAACTAAGTTCACTTTATAAAGGTAATACGTTTAATCAGATTTATTCTCTTCTCTGTGCCCCCACAGTACTTTATATACATCCCCTGTTGAACTCATCATCACAATCTTCTAATTCTTTCTTTGCCTACTGGATCCCCACTAGTCTGGGAGTTTGGAGGGCAGGCTTCCATCTCTATTTTTACCCAGAACTTGACTTGAGTTCCTGTCATAGAGAGGTTCTCCATAAACATTGTTTGATGAACTGAAGGAATTAGGTTTTTGAAAGCATAAGAGAAAGTTTTTCAGCTGAGTAACAGCTTTCATTAGTGCATTTCTATTACATGCATTCTTTCTGGTCCTGCTTAAAAAAAATGGATGGAAGTTAGTAAAAAAAAAAAATCATTCTCATTTTCACTCCTTACAAAATTATAGTGAATATTTTTCAGAGGGGAAAGTAGAGCAAAATAGTAAATTGAAATTAGGACAATAGGACAACATTAGGACAACGTTTCACTTTTTACTTATTCAACATTTACAATAGAAAACATCTCATGTTATTTTAAAAAATGACCAGTCACTCCACTTAGTCATTTGTCAGTTTCCATCTTTCTCATCAACTTTGCTCTCAGACTAGCAAGCAAGTTGCTGACTAAGAGCATCACACAGAGTGATTCTTTACATTTCATTCACTTTTCATTCAAGTAAAAAGGTTCCTGAAAACATGTATTTAAAATTCTGGAAAATACAAATCAACATTATCTAGAGGTCTCTATCATTACCAGAAGGTCTGGTTCCTAAACCTAATTTCCATTGTTAGTTGACTATTTCAATAAGTGATGGATATTCATTTCCAGAAAACATTACCAGTAAATTTTATGATATCATACACTGTTCACTATCCATACCCAACTGACTAAACCACAAAATGCAAAAGTCTGCACTTAACTTCTCTAAGGGAAACCTTAGGGCCATTCTGAGTAGAGTCTTAGCAGATTATAACCTAATCAAGTAAGAATACATGAGAACTTAATTTAGATAGTCTTTTTCTCTGAATTTCCAGAGTCTTTCTCTGATCTCTCAGTAGACACAAATGAAAATGATGAACAAATAACTATTTCTTGTCACAGATCTAATTTTTTATAGAGTTAATTTGAGACATAGGGATTTATAAAGAAAACAAGAATTATTTTTATAATATAAATGTTTTCAGTTTCATCCCCCTGGCTAGGGGGGAAACATGAAGAGCTGCTTGCTTGGTTCTAGGAGGTGCTCACCCTAAGCAAAATTAGTAAATAAAAAAGCTATTTATTTTTAAAAAATCTACCACCTTTTTCAGCATCATAGAATAAAGGTTGATAAGAAGTACATGAAAAGGTTAATATAGTATGTCAATGGAAGAAACAAGTACAATGATTAATACAGAATATAACTTGGCCTCTTCCTTTAAATTTGAATTGAAATGTACTTATTAGAAACAGTGTATATATAGATGTATCAACTAATACTGAAAAATTAAAAATAATATCTAGTAATTAAGGAATGGCTTAAATTTATACTTAGTTTCTTCAAAAGTATGCTTTAGATTTATTGTCAGAAAAAGTTACAGAAAAACATACACTAAAATTTATACACTAGAAAATATACTCTATAATAATATTACTTTGCATGTAAATTATCTTAAAAGTTGAAAAACTGTCAATTTCAGATGGAAATGATAAAAACAGCAAAATGATCCTTAGTAAACTATATTAAGTGCAGTCTTATTCTCTAAGTATAAAAACAAACAATGAAGTTATGGCTGGTCAAAATAATTAAGTCATTTTATAATCAATCCTCTCACCTTGCCTTTTGTAGTCATATGTGATTCTTCTTTTTGGTCTCACCTTTGAATAAAGTGACTACTGACAGTTTTCCTTTACCCTAGAGGCACACAAGTAAATTACAAAACATTCACTGCTTTCATCACAGTATAACTATGTTCTGATAAATTAGACAAAGCCTTCAGTTTCCTACTGAAAATTATATAATTAACATTTTTTTTTAAAGTACTGGGGATTGAACCCGGGGTGCTTTACCACTGAGACACATCTCCAGCCCTTTTTATTTTTTATTTTGAGACAGGGTCTCACTAAGTTCCTGAGGCTGGCCTTGAACTTACAATACTCCTGCCTCAAACTCCCAACTTGCTGGTGTTATAGGCGTGCATGACCACACCATGATTAATAGGTATTCTTAAAACTTATATTTTGAAATAATATGTGCACCAGAGGAATATGATTTTTTTAACATAAACCATAAACTAGTTTTAATTTTAAGAACATAGTATTTTCAGTTTCTAAGATGTAGCAGGAAGTTAGATAAATTTAAAATAAAAGGTCCAATGATTAAAGTAGTTCTGAATATAGTCATAAAGATACAAACTTTTGTTAACTCCTAATGTCCTGGAAGCCAAATGTGTTTTAGTATTTAAAAATTTTCACTTGTAGAAAATATTTTCCTACCCTATGCTTCCAAATGACAAATCACTAAGATGAAAAAACTTGCTCTCAATCATAAAAGAAGTAGCAGAATATGAATCTAAATTCAGGTATTTCTAATCTCTTGGCTAAGTGCTACCATAATCTTAAGTGTTGACTTAAATAAAACCTTTAGAGTCCTAACATGAATCAATTGACACTATTTTAATAACAATATTCATAATCATGATAATGAAATACCATAAAATCTCCATTATATTCAAGGAAGTTTTTACTATTAAAAGTATTATTGATAGTCAATTAAAACAACTTAATTCTTTACAGTGTAACACTTAATTCATTGAGGTCAAATAATGATGACTTATATAGAAATGGATTTTACTAATCTACAGTCTTCCATAATACGCCTACCAGCCCACTATAGTTTTTAAATTCAAATTAACTTAAATAAAGTTAAATTAAAAATCTGGTTCCTTAGTCATACTAGCTACAATTCATGTACTCAATAATCACATGAGGCTAGAGACTACTGTAACACACTGTGTACATCTAAAGTTCAGAAAAGAGGAGTGACCTGAATATTAAACATTTGAGATACACTAGCATATGAGTTTTATTTAAAGTCATGCAATCTCCAAGTACATACAGGGAATAAGAGTCAACTGCTGTGGAATAATCTAGCAAGACATGGAAGAAAAGGGGAAGAATCAGCAAGAGAATAAAAAGAAGTGACTAATGAGATAAGAGTAAAACCAAGAGAGTGTGGTGTCCCAGAAACCACGCATTAAGAAGTGATCAAATATGTCAAATGCTGCTGATAGGTCAAGTAAGATAAGGATGAAGAATTGACCATTGGAATAGCAGTGTGAAGGTCACTGCTGAGCTTGAGAAGAAGAGATTAAAGATTTCGAAAAATTTGTACAAGAGGAAAAGTGATTAGAAACATCTGTTTGGAAACACTGCAGGGAGAGGGGTACTGCGGTATATTCAGAAGCTATCTCACTATGAAACCTGCCAATACACAACTAGCATATTTGATAGAGGGCAAAACAAAAAGAAACCTAGGGGAAATAAATGAAGGCTCACCTGCAAAACACTTAAATAGGTTGCAACCCCACCAAATTGGAGGCTACTCAGCATTAAACTCAGGTAAAAAAAGAAAAAAAAGAAATCAGCAGAATTGTCTCTAAAAATACTATGAAACAAACCATTTGGGAAGAGTGAAGGTGTCTAAATTAGATATGCTGTCCCAGATATTCTCATCTGGCAATTATTCTGCCAGCCTGAAAGATAGATCCATTCATCTTATCCAAATAGAAACACAAGAAGTCAGCACAAAGTTCCTAAAACATTCCAGTTGGGTGAACAAAATAGCGAGATCATAGAGCTCTTCAGACAACAGAGCAACACTATATGTGCACCTAGTCCTTCATCTTTAAAAACAGACAACAATAATCACCAGATACATATAAGAAGAAATCACTGGCATGAAAAAGAGATAAAAAAACTGAACACAGAGGAAACATCAATTCAGAGAAAAGAACTTTGAAAGAGTTAAAAAGACACGATATCCACAAAACATCAATACTAGAAAAAAAGGAACAACGAAGACATTAAAGAGACCGTAGAAAGATAAGGGGCAACTGGTGGATTAGGAGATTTAGAATAAAGAAATGAGTGCAGTCTGAGAAAGACTAGTTAGAAAAAGAAGGAGAGAAGGAGCAAAAGATGAATCCAAAGTTTCTAAGTGAATGAATGGTAATATGCCAGGTATGGTGGCACATGCCTATAATCCCAGTGACTCAGAAGACTGAGGCAGGAGGATCACAATCTTGAGGCCAGCCTCAGCAACTTATCAAGACTCTAAGCAACATAGTGAGCCCCTGTCTGAAAATAAAAACTAAAAAGTGCTGGGGATGTGGCTCAGAGGTAGAACATCACTGGGTACATTCCCCAGTACAAAAAAAAAAAAAAAAAAAAAGTGGCAATGTTATTCCCAGAAATGAGACTGCAGATTAAAATACAGACTTTTCTTTCAGGAAACATAAGTTCACTCATGGCAATGGTTAGATTTCTATCACATATACAACAAAAAGTGATTAGTTTCCATTATCTTACTATACAAATGAAGACAATCCACCTCACATATTTTTCTCCCATTATTATCACTTGATTCATTTTTTAAAAATCATGTCTGAAAATAATACTTCCTCCATTCTTTCAGTCATAATGCAAACTATATGATTTCAAATGGGATGGGGAAGAATCTCCAAATAACTTTATATTATAGATTTTCATAACATTTTCTGGGTTTCAAAGTATTAAAAATATATTTTCATGATCTTAACAACTGTATGCAGGAGAAAATATAGAGACATTTCTCTGGAGTGTGAAAGTCAACTACTTCATTAAAAAGACTGCACAATTAGGGATCAGGCTCAACTGTTCTGACCAAATCCAATTTAAGTTCATAACACAGTGAATTCAGAAAAGTGACTGTTTTGGAAAACAAAGTTTTGCTTTTATAAATTGTACAATGAAAATATTCTGATTCTTTTTAGCAACAAAAAGTACATTCCAGGGCAGCTATTAATTCTATCAATCATCTTTTGGCAATGAATTAATTCCTTTAACATATCATGCCACTGAATTGAAATCCTGGAATTTTGAAAGTATGAAGTTAGAATTCAATAAAACAGTTAAATTAATTAAAAGAAAACTTTGCCAATTCTGATGTGATGAGAAAGTTCTTTGAAGCTCATTTTACCTCCTTTAAAATGGAAACCCCCTTTTACCATCAGCTGTGTTTACTGAGAATCATTCTAATTACTAATTTTTGTCAAAATACATTTTTCTTTTGAAATACAAGAACCATCATGTTTCTAGTGTAGATGTAATCTAAACTCTGAATTTATAATTTAAAAAGATGATATGATTCATTTTATTTTGCTTGATTAATCTATTTAATCTCAATTAAATTTAACAGAGCAAGACTGTGAAAAGATATAAATACATAAAAATAAAACACACTGTCCTTCAAATATAAATAAGGAAAGATACAAATACCCCATTGCCATTAATAAGCATTTCTGCTAATTTATCTCCCCTATCCACCCATAATAGTGATTGATTCTATTACTGAATAATCTATATTTTTTTTTTGTTTTTTTGAGATAGACCTCACTACATTGCCCAGGCTGGTCTTGAATTCATGGGTTCAAGTATTTCTTTTGCCTCAACCTCTCAAGTAGCTGGAACTACATGCATTTATCACCAAGTCTGGTGGCACATTTAAAAATTTAATTCTATAGGATTCAAGATGGTTAAATGGGATCTGGATTTAAACAAATATCACAATAAAATTTCTCTGAAGAGAGCCTATTGATTTGACTAGTGATTAAACATGCCAATTACATTGGGCCCAAGCCTTAAAGACAACCTAATAACTGACAAATAGAATATATCTAAAGGTAAAAGAAAATATAAATTGATTAATTCTCAGAAATTAAGATGTTCTTCTTGACACCTTAGTTTGAAACACCACGCCTTTTCCAAACAGTACTGTTCAGGTTATTACTTTACAATGTATCACAGAACTCTAAAGCTAGTAAAGAAAGATAACAGCCAGAGGGATCATCTGGCAGAATGAAAGGACAAAGGGCCACAAAGGAGTAGCTGCAGGCACAGCCTCTCTGAGGGTCTTGACTAGGGAATCCACTTCACCTCCCACACTCAAGTCCTCCTCTAGAACAGGCAATTTGGTATGATGAAGATGACGTACTAAGCTAAACATGACTGTCATTAGCTATGTGAATAATGGTCAGACAGTCCTTCTCTCTGGCTGGCAATTTTCACTGTAAATGAACTGAATAATAAAAGTTTTAAGATCTTTAAATATATAAGATCATTTCACTCAATATGATTTTCACATTTGCCCTCCTTTGTTTTGTTGAGGATCAAACGAACATACATATTAAAAAAATCCCATAAATATTTATGTAAACATAAATTGCTGTCATTGTTTTATACATTATTAAATGCACTAAACAAGTATAGAAACAGTTTTGAGATGAAGTACAACATATTCACTATATGGTGAAGCATTTATATGGGCTGTAACCTTTAACCCAAAATGTTAAAATTATAAATTGACCTCTTATAAAAATTAGGAAAGATATTAAGTTTCAACTTTAACAAGCATAGCTGATTTATTATTTTTTTTATTAAGAGTATTAGCCTAGGGGCTGGAGCGTTGGCTCAGTACTTCTGGTGCTTGCCCAGCATGCACAAGGACGCGAGTTCAAACCCCAGCACCACATACACAACAAAGTGTTGGAGCAACAAAGGGCATACGAAAAACTAAATAAAACTGCTTTTTTCTCTTAAAAAAAAAAAAAAGAGTAATAGCCTAACAACAATTCCTAAAGTAAGTATATCATGAGACCTTTTTCCTTTCTAGCCTGTGTTTCACCCAGATACTGGCTATACTTTTTTTTTTTTTTTTAAGAGAAAGGGACAGTGAGAGACAGAGAGACAGAGACAGAGCGAGACAGAGAGAGAGAGAGAGAGAGAGAGAGAGAGAGAGAGAGAGAGAATCAATTTTATTTAGCTCTTCATGTGACATTCGTTGCTCCAAGACTTTGTTGTGTACGTGGTGCTGGGATTTGAACTTGGGTCCTTGCACATGCCAGTCAAGCACCTTAACCAGTGAGCCACCACTCCAGCCCCCTGGACATACTTTTTAAAATATATTTAAAACATTTTCCACATTTTTATAGGTGCATTATAGTTGCATTATTGTACATAATGATGCAATTTGTTACATACTCATATATGCACACAATATAACAAATCTCCCTTTGATTTCCATGAGATCTGCTCCATTATTCTTTTCCTTTTTCCTCTCTAGCTTCCACATATGAAAGAAAACATATAACCCTTGACCTTCTGAGTCTGACTCATTTTGCTTAACATAATTATCTCTAGTTGCATACATTTTCCTGCAAATGTCATAATTTCATTTTACTTTATGGCTGACTAAAACTCCATTTTGTGTGTGTGTGTATCTGTGTATTCCACATTTTCTTTATACAATTTCCACTGACGGACACCTAGATTGGTTCCACAGTTTGGCTATTGCGAACTGTGCTGCTATAACATGGGCATGGTGTATCACTGTATTTTGATGACTTTAACACTTCAGGATAAATGCCTAGGAGTGGTATATAGGTGGGTCATATGGTGGTTCTATGCCTAGTCTTTTGAGGAAACTCCATACTGATTTCCACAGTGGTTATACAAATTTACAGCCCCATCAACAGTGTGAAAGTACTCCTTTTTCGCCATATCCTCTCTAGCACTTATAATTTGTACTCTTGATGACTACTATTCTGACGAGTGTGAGATGAAATCTCAGTGCAGTTTTGATTTGCATTTCCCTAACTGCTAATAATGTTGAACATTCTTTCATGTGTTCTTTGGCCATTTGGATGTCTTCTTTTGAGAAGTGACTGTTTAATTCATTTTTGCATTTTATAAAGGGGTTGATTTTTTGGTTTAGTTTTTTGAGTTCTTTACATATTTTACATATTAACCCTCTGTCAGAATTCTGAGGAGCTAAGCAAAGATTTTCTTCCATTCTGGGGGTTCTTTCTTCACATTCCTAATTGTTTCCTTCACTGTGCAGAAGCTTTTTAATTTGATACTATCCCACTCATTTATTAACTCTTGGCATTATTTCCTGAACTTTAGGGTGCTACTGAGAAAATCACTGCCTGTGCTGATAGTTGCATAGTTTCTGGTCGACTTCCTAGTTCTTTGATTCATTTTGAGTTGATTTTTGTACAGGGTGTGAGATAAGAGTTTAGTAGCATTCTTCTACATATGGATAACCAGGCTTCCCTGCACCATTTGTTAAAATGCTGTCTTTTCTCCAATGTGTTTTGGGCATCTCTGTCAAGGATCAGAGGACTGTAGCCCTGTGGGTTTTTCTGTCTTCTACTTTGTGTCTTCTACCATTGGTCTACGTGTCTTTATTTTTTGGCACTGAAGAATGAGTCCAAGGGCGCTCAACCACTGAGCTACCAGACCTTTTTTAGTTTTTACTTTGAGACAGGGTTTCACTAAGTTATTTAGGGCCTTACCAAGTTGCTGAGGCTAGCTCTGAACCTGTAATCACCCTGCCTTAGGCTCCTGAGCTGCTGGGGTTACAGGCATGCACCACCACATCCGGCTATTTGTCTGCATCATGCCAGTTCTATGTAGTGTTTGTTACTATAGCACTGTAGTATAATTTAAAATCAGGTATCATGACACTGCCAGCATTGCTTCTTTTGATTTAGAATTGCTTTGTCTATTCTGCATCTTTTATGCTTCCAAATAAATTTTAGGACTACTTTCTCTACTTCTGTGAAGAATGTCATTGGTATTTTGATGGGGCTTGCACGGAACCAGTACATTGCTTGTGGTACTATGGACATTTTAACAATATTAATTTTGCCTATCCATGAAAATGGAAGCTCTTTCCATCTTCTGAGGTCTTCCTCAATTACTTTTTTCAATATTCTATAGTTTTCATTGTAGATGTCTTTCGTCCTCTTGGTTATATTTTTTCTAGGTATTTTAAAAATGTTATTGTGAATGGAATAGCTTTTCTAATTTATTTCTAAGCGGATTCATTATTGGTATACAGAAGAGCTAGTGAGTTTTGTATGCTGATTTTGTAACCTGCAACTTTGCTAAATTTATTAGCGTTAGCAGTCTTTTGGCAGGGTTTTTAGGATCTGCTAGGTATGCAATCATATCATCTGTAAATAGTGATAATATGACTTCTTACTTTATTAATTATAGCCCTTTTTTTTCCTTCTCTTGTAATTCCTCTGGCTAGAATTTCTAGTACTATATTAAATAGGAATAGTGAGAATTGACATCCTTGGTTTATTCCAGATTTTAAAAGAAACACTTTCAGTTTTTCCCCACTTACTGTGAGGCTGGCTTTGGGTTTTTACATAAGACCTTTATGATGTTGAGGTAGGTTCCTCTTATCCCCTTTCAGTGTTTTCATCATGAATGGTTATTGATTTTTGTCAAGAGCCTTCTCTGTATCTATGGAGACAACTAAATGATTTTTGTCCTTAATTCTGTTTATGTGATGAATCACATTGATTAATTCATGTATATTAAATTAATCTTGCGTCTCTTGAATAAAACCAACTTGGTCATGATGTAAAATCTTCTTAATATGCTGTTGCATACAGTGTGCTAATATTTCATTGAGGACTTTGGTATCTAAGTTTTCTTTTCTTGATTTTGGTATAAGTGTGATAATGATTTCATAGAATGAATTTACAAGTGTTCCATCCCTTTTTAAAGCATATTTTATCATATTTACACCCTGGGTAACATCTGCTTAAGAAAATGTGAATTCCTTAGAATAGCCCAATTTGATTCTAATCTACATTTGTAGACCTAGTTTTCTCCTAAACATCCATTCACCATTTTTAGCTAAACCAAGACTAAAACCGCTCCCCAGCCATGTTAAGCTCTCTTTCAAGTGTTGCTAAAAAAAGATATTCATTAAAACATGCTAATAATTTTTTTTAAATTCAGGGTGAATACAAAAATATAGGGATCATTACAGTGGGAGAGATCAGAATAAACTCCAAATACAGCATAAACAAGCGGGAAGAGGGAGGTAGAAAGTAGGAAGTGGAGGAAAAAGAAAGACTCAAAAATGGCTCCAAGTTTTCCTAAACAGCTAGGTAAATGGTGGTGTGGATTGCTGAGATTAAGTCTTGACATATGGCAGGGTAAGCAGAGGTTGAAGGCTGAGTTTTGAGGGCAGTGAATTAACAGTTCTGTTTGGATATTCAGTTTGAGAAAACATGTTAGTTCTTGTATCTCTGTTCATTCCTGTGATACCTTGATTATACTATGATTTCACTGTTTATTATAGTGACTTAGTTGCTGCATACTCAATTTGTTTCCCCAACCTAACTATAAGCTTCTTGAAGGCAGAGACTAATATTTACTCCATATCATTCTCAGAGGGCCTAAAGCAAGGTGCACTCTTAAAATAATTTTAGAGTCTAGAAACTGATAAAAATAAAACAATAAAGAAAGAAATGCTTACTTTTCTAGCAGTCGCTGTTACCTAGACCCTATCTCAAATAAATAAGGTCAACAGATGTTATCGGTAAATAAGAGCCCACAACACAGTTGAGATTTCCAGCAAGTAAATTCATTTATATGCAATGTATATATAAAATGAACCCCTACTCTGAAATCTCCTCACGAAGTTGTTAGCAGGATCATATTTATTAACTCTTTCTGAATAGGTTTTCCCTATACTTTACAAATTGAAACATTATAAATCCTATATATTTCAGATAGGTTTTACGTCTATAGATAGGTTTACTTCTCTACAAAATAGAACCTCAGCTCTTGAAAAAGAACTTCTGACAATGACAGTAGGCTGAATAAGCCTGAGTGCACAGATGACAAAAAAGAAAAAACCCTCACAGAACATGAGCAGAATTTTCAAAATGTCTGGGATGAAATCAGAACAAACAATATAAGAGTAATTGGGATACAAGAAGAAATGTGAGTGAATAGTATAAAGAACATTCTTAATGAAATGGTTAAAGAAAATTCTTCCCATATTAGAAAAGAGTCAGAAATGCTCAACCAGGAAGCGTACAGGACACCCAAGAGGTAGGCCTAATCAAAAGAGGAGCTCACTGAGACACAGCACATTCAAAAAGTATAACAGGGAAATCAAGGAAAGAATATCAAGAGAGAAATGGCAAATCACATTCAGAGGCAAACCAATAAGGATCACGTCTGACTTTTCAGCTCAGACTCTAAAAGCAAGAAGATCCTGGAAGGAAATCTTTCAATGGCTGAATGACCACAACCAGAGAATACTGTACCCAGAAAAGCTCAGCTTCAAATTTGATGGGGAAATAAGAACAATGCATGATAAGATCAAACTTGCAACATTCATGAACAGAAAACCAGATTTATAAAGAATCCTCAAAGATAAGCTCCAGAGATAACAAGCATAGAGGAAATTCAATAAAAGTACACGCTATCAATAGACAACCAAAACAGCACAGAACTTACTAACAAAACATGATAACTATGAACAGCAACCACACAACTAGCCT
Source organism: Aplodontia rufa (assembly GCA_004027875.1). Classification (NCBI taxonomy): domain Eukaryota; kingdom Metazoa; phylum Chordata; class Mammalia; order Rodentia; family Aplodontiidae; genus Aplodontia; species Aplodontia rufa. The sequence continues at coordinate 25,371 of PVKS010007633.1, read as the reverse complement.
AACAATGAATGTGAATGGTCTCAATGTACCTGCCAATCAAAAGACACAGATTAGTAGATTGAATCAAAAGACAAAATCCAACAAAATGCTGCTTATAGGAGACTCACCTTAAAGTCAATGACATCCATAGATTGAGGGTGAAAGGATGGAAAAAAATCTACCAGGCTTATAGCCAAAGAAAGCAAGCTGGTGTTGCAAAGTAGATTTCAAACATAAATTAATCAGAAGAGATAAAGAAGGCTACTACAGCCTTGTAAAGGGAATGATACAACAGGAAGGTATAACCATAGTAAATACATATTCTCTAAAGACCAACACTCCAAACTGTGTGGAAAATTACTCCATGACATAAAGCCATTTGTGGATGTCAATATGATAGTACTAGGAGACTTTAATACTCTAGTCAAAACAACTCCATAAATCAAATGGACTTAAAAGATATCTATAGAATATTCCATCCCAAAATGGCTTAGTATACCTTCTTCTCAGCAGCGAATGGATTATCCTCAAACCACTTCATATTCTAGTTCACAAAGGAAATTTCAGCAAATATAAAAAGTAGATATTATTCCATGTAGCCTATCAGATCATGATGCCATGACCCTAGCAATTAACAGTTAAAAATTACAACAGAAAATACACATATATATGGAGATTGAATAATAACCTATTAAATGAAGAATGGATCTAAGAAGATATGAGAGTAGAAATGAAGAAATTCTTGGAAGAGGATAAGAATGAAGACACAACATATCAAAACCTTTGGGACAGGGGCTGGAGCAGTGGCTCAGTGGTTTTGGCGCTTGCCTGGCAAGCACAAGGACCCGGGTTCAAACGCCAGCACCATGTACACAACTGAGTGTTGGAGCAACTAAGGGCATGTGAAAAACTAAATAAAGTTATTTCTCTCTTTCTCTGTCTCTCTCACTGTCCCTCTCTCTTTGTAAAAAAAACAAAAACAAAAACAAAAAAAAAAAAACCTTTGGGACAGCATGAAAGCATTCATAAAGGGAAAATATATAGCACTGAGTACCTATACTGAAAATCAGGAAAGATCTTGAATAAGTAAGCTTATGCTCTACCTCAAATCCCTACAAAAAGAAGGACAATCTAATCACAAGTCAACAGAAGACAAGAAATCATCAAGATCAGACCTAAGCTAATGAAATCAAGAACAAAAAATAAATAAATAAAAAGAATCAACAACAACAAAAAAAGAGCTGGTTCTTTGAAAAAATAAATAAAACTGACAAGCTGCTAGTCAATCTCACTAAAAGAAGGAAGGAATTCAAGCAAATCAACAAAATAACCAACGAAAAGGATGTGATTACCACTGACCCCTTGGAAATCTAATGGATCATCAGAACATACTCTGAAAAACTATATTACTCTAAATTAGATAATTTGGAAAACATGGACAAATTTCTAGACATAATCAACATCTCCAAACTAACGCAGAATGATAATGAAATCCTAAAGACCCCAATAACAGGCACTGAAATCCATGTAGCAATTAAGTCTTCAAAAGAAGAAAAGCCCAGGACCTGATGTATTCCCCACCACACCTTTTAAGAGTAGTCAACATCACTTCTTTTTAAGCTACTCTAAGAAACTGAAAGGGAGGGAACTCTCCCAAACATTTTTTTTTTATGTTTTTTTTAAATTTTTTTTATTTTTTTATTTTTGAGCAACCTTACAAGATTTTAACAAGACAATATAAAATGTGTATAAGATGTGTATATATTCTGGACATTGCAACTATTTTTATGAAACAACCATAACTCTGATACCAAAACTCAACAAAGACACATCAAAAAAGAAAACTACAAACCAATATATCTGATGAATCCTGACACACAAAAAAATCCTTAATAATGTTTAGCAAACCACATTCAAAAACACATCAAGAAACTAATTCATTCTGTTTGAATGGGCTTCATTCCAGGGATGTAGGCTGGTTCAACATATACAAATCAATAAATGTGGTTCATCACTTAAAACAGAATTAAAGACAAAAACCATATGATCATCTCAACTGATGCAAAGAAGGCCTTCAATAAAATCTAGCACCTATTTATGCTGAAAATTCTAGAGAAGATAGGGATTAAAGGAACTTATCCTAACTATGTAAAGGCCATAAATGACAAACCTTCAGCTAGTATAATACTAAATGGATAAAAGCTGAAAGTATTTCTTAAACTTAGGAACAAGACAAGGCTGCCCGCTCTCACCACTTTCATTCAACATAGTCCTCAGGACCCTAGCCAGAGCAATCAGGCAAGACAAGGAGATCAAATGGATAAGAACAAGAAGAGAGGAGGTCAAACTAACCTTTTTTGCTGATGACATGATCCTACATCTGGAAGAATCATAAAACTCCACCAGAAAACTGCTTGAGCTTATAAACAGATTTAGCAAAGTGGCAGGCTACAAATCAACACTCAAAAATCAACAGCTTTTCTATATGCTAACAATAATATGGCAGAAGAAGAAATCAGGAAATCAGTCCTGTTCACAATATCCTCAAAAAGAATAAAATACTTGAGAATTAATCTAACAAGGGAAGTAACACTGAAGAAAGAAAGTGAAGAAGACCTGAGAAGATAGAAAGATATTCCATGTTCTTGGTTAGGCAAAAACTAATTAAAATGGCCATTCTGGTAAAAGCAATATATAGATTCAGTATAATCCTCATCAGGATACCAATGTCATTCTTTACAGATATAGAAAAAGTAATTCTCAAATTAATTTGGAACAAGAAACCCAGAATAGCAAAAACATTACTAAACAAGAAAGCCCAAACAGGTGGTTTTGCAATACCAGATCTAAAATTATACTGACATCAAATTAGGAATGAAGACCAACTGAATAGAATAGAAGACTCTGAAACAAACCCACAAATCTTTAAACAATGATTTTTGACAAAGGGAATGAAAATATAACATGGAGTAGAGACACCCTATCCAGCAAATGGTGCTGGACAAACTGGACAGCCATTTGCAGAAAGTGAAAATTAGATCCTTATCTCTCACCTTGCACAAAAATCAAATCAAAATGGAAAAAGGAAGTAGAAATTAAACCAGCTACAATACAACTGCTAGAAGAAAAATCAGGACCAATACCCCAGCATATAGGAGTAGGCAACAACTTCCTAAACAAGTCTCCCAAAGCAAAATAATTTAAGTCAAGAATCAATGAGAGGGGGGGCTGGAGCAGTGGCTCAGCGGTTATGGTGCTTGCCTTTCATGCGCAGGTATGCAGGTTCAAACCCCAGCACCACATACACAATGAAGTGTCTGACCAACGAAAGTCCATGAAAACCTACATAAAACTGATTTCTCTCTCTCTCTCTCATCCTTCTCTCACTAAAAAAAAAAAAAAAAGAATCAATGAGTAGGATACCATTAAACTAAAAAGCTTTTCATCAGCCAGGGAACTGGTCAAAATCCTCAAGAGAAAAACCTATAGAATGGACGATAATTATGGTGTGTAATTCCTCCGACATGGGACTAATATCTAACATTCACAAAGTACTCGAAAAACTTAATATCCAAAAATCAAACAATCCAATCAATAAATGGGCCAGAGAGCTAAACAGAAACTTCTCAACAGAAGACAATGAGCAAGCCAATGAATAAATGAAAAAAGTGTTCTAAATCAGTAGTAATCAGAGAAATGCAAATCAAAACTACACTAAGATTTCACCTCACTCCAGTCAGGGCTGGCAAAGATGACAATAACAGATACTGGAGGGGTTGCAGAGAGAGAGGAACACTAGCACACTGTTGGTGGAACTACAGACTGGTCCAACTACTCTGGAAAGCAATGGGGAAACTTCTCAAAAAACTAGGGTTGGATCCACCATATGAACCAGCTATCCCCTTCTGGGTATGTTCCCAGAGGAGTTAAAATCAGCACATTACAGCGAAACAGCAAAATCTATGTTCACAGCAGCTCAATTTACAATAGCTAAATTATGGAACCAATCCAGACACCCATCACTGGATAAATGGATCCAAAACTCTGGTACATATATACAACGGAGTTCTACTCAGCTATTAGAAACAATGATATTGCAGCCTTTGAAGGTAAGTAGATGGCAATGGAAGAAATCATGCTAAGTGAAGTTAGTCAAACCCAGAGACTGAAGCGTCAAATGTTTTCACTCATTTGTGGAGGCTAGAGCAAAACTGAGGCTTGGGTAAAAGGTTGTCAAACTCAGGTATTAGAGCCAGTAAAGGCATAATAACCTAGGGGAACCATAGACATGTGGGTGGGGGGGAGTGGAGGAGAGGAAGAGAGGGTAGGGAGGGATCTAGGGAGACAATCAACAATGTAGCATATGCTTTACCCCTCTCCCCCAGAAGACAAATAATACTCATTCAATCATTTCATTCTGGAAAACTCATGATCTTAAATATATGGACAATTATATCTGTAGTATAGGTGAAATACAGAAGAATCAAGAGACTGTGGTGTGGGCAATGTGGGGGTAACTCTGGTTAGTATCAAATGCATACTATATTGTTACTTTATATGCATTTATGATTGTAAAGCAACTCAACTCCTTAATAAAAAATAAAAAAAGAAAGACCACAGATCCAGATCCTCTTATACAAAAAAAAAAAAGGTAATATTTAAAAAGGTGAAACTTTCTTATTTCAGTTTACATATACAATATGTGAGGAACAAATCAGGGTGATTAATGATTCCATCTCCTTATCACTGCTTTATATTGGGAGCCTCAAGCTTCTCTCTTCTTATTATTCATAAAGTATGTAAAACAGTTACTGTGACCTATACCTGCCACTGTGCTATCAACTACTAAACCTTGTTACTGCTCTCTATGTTTGGTACCCATTTTCCAATCTCCCTCCATTTCCTCTCCTCAACCCTTTCCAGCTCCTAGCAATTACTATTCTGCTACATTTAGGTCAACTTTGATCAATTCATTTCACCTCTCTAAATATTACCTTTTGTGTGTAAGGTTAAGATCTATTGCCTGTAACATCAGTCAAGAATAAATAACACTGAATAAAATCACGTAATTTTTAAGAAAGAAATCATATCCAAAATCTTCATTTACCTGCAGGGAGGGGACAAGAAAACTGAAACCTAAAGACACTTCTCAAGAATCTATAGTCATTTAGAAATAGGACCAGTCCTAGAAACCAGTCTACCTGGTTCCTGGTGCAGATTTTTTGCCACAGGGACTGGCTTTTTAAGTAATAAAATGGATTAATTTGGCCATTTTGTAAATGACCACATATTCTTCTTTTATCATTTTTCTATCTTAGTATACCTAAAGTGAGATTAGGGATATTAGAAGCCAAACCAAAATCAGGTGAAGTCATGTAACCATGTATCATATGGCTTAATGACAATGCCTCTGAGATATCAGGCATGTAGACAGACATTCAGGATCTAGATATCCTACTTGTGGCTCACATGGCCAAGGAGCTGAAAGGAAATGGAGCCACTCCTTTGTATGCTGGTAAAATTTGCAAGGCTTATCCTTATCATATCCAGCTGTTTCTTTGTTCTTCATCTTTATTCTTATCTGTTTCAGTGAGAATCCCTCCTACCATTTCAAAGCCTTTCCTATCTTTTAGTTCTTTCTCTTCACAAAAAATAAAAGCATTTTATATTTGCTATCTACATAATGTGGGCTGACAGAAGTAGTGTCTTCAATGAATTTTTTTTTTAATTTTTTTTTAAAGAAAGAGGGACAGTGAGAGAGACAGAGAAAGAGAGAAACAACTTTATTTAGTTTTTCACACGGCCTCAGTTGCTCCAACACTCAGTTGGGTACGTGGTGCTGGGGTTTGAACCCGGGTCCTCGTGCTTGCCAGGCAAGCACCGAAACCACTGAGCCACCGCTCCAGCCCCAATGAATTTTTAAAAATACGTTCACCCAAACACACCTGTACCATCTAGGCCTTTAATGCAGAAATGAGGACTGAAAAGTTTGTTCCCACAAATTTCGACCTAGCACAAAGATGGTAGAAAGTTTGCTCCTAGTCATGATACGGACAAGGTATAATGGAAAACCAAATATTTATTTAGGGTGCAAAGAGTCTACAGAAAGGAGTAGAACATGGTACACCTGCCAAGGTAAATAGCAATGATGAGCATTATTCCTCTGACTTCTTTTAGATATTTGGAACAAGAGAAATTAAAAAAAAAAAATTGAAGTATGAGATAATGATTAATTACTATAGTGATCAGAATCTGCAACTCAAAAGTTTTTTCAAACGTAGCTTACACACATTCACCATAGTGCATAATGTTTACAAAATGTTTTAATATATATCTTTAAACATCAACAACATGTAAAAAAACACCATTATTAGTTTTCAGATGAAGAGTCTTGAATTCATAGATATAGTAAGACATAGATAGTACTACCATACGACTTCTGAATCCAAATATTTTCTCTTTATAATATACAACCTGATAGCAAAATTAAAATAACTTGTATATGTGAATTACAAAATATTTTCAAGGTTTAAAAGAGACAGTATCTATGAATTTCTAAGTAAATTATGCTGATCTTCTCAAATTAAAATTTCTTTATAATTTCTTTGTGAAATAGTAATTGCTTTGTCATTTTTCAGCTATCTCATTTCTTAAAAGAACTTAGTAATAATAAACTCACTATTACAAATGTATATCTAATGAACAGAAAATGTTACCTTTCAATGCAAAACCACACTTTTTTCTCTTATTTTCCTTTTATATCCTCTGAAAACCTTATTCAAATTTATTTAAACATTAGCCTAAAAATTACAATTGTACAGTTCAACTCAGTAATTCATGTGGATTTTTTAAACAAGTTTTGCATATTTTATTAATTTGTCAACTTAAAGGAGGTGTGATATCAATGCAGGTTGCATCCTATTTCTGCCAAAATGCATTCATTTTACCTTGACTTTCCTTAAGATGAAAAACAGGATCATCCATAAACTATGGCTCCTTTGTACAACTGGGAAACTGAATTAAATTTAGAATTACACTTTTTTTTTAACTTCTAAGTTATTATCTGTTTAATAGAACACAGGTTTAGAATAGCTACTGTTTAAGTTAAAAAATCTAAACTTACTTTGAAATGATTTCTGTGATTTCAAGGGGAAAAAAAGGTGACAACAGAATTTATCAACTATGAAAACTGATCATGGAAATGCTGTAATTTCTGAAGACAAATATATGAATTCATTTCAAAAAATAGCATCTAAACACTCAGAAGAATAGCCAACGGAAGAAAGAGGCTCACCAGACTGAGGGAAACCAAACTGATGTAGAATCTCATGAGTGGACAGCATGTTTGACTGTTTTAACTTAGACTGTTGTGAGGAGGCTGGTGGTGGTGAAGTAAACGAGAGATTTTTGTTGACCTGCAATAGAAAATGCAAATCAGAAACTACTGCATAATTTTCTGGGTTACTGATGCAAAAATTGGATGTGAAATATTTGTTTACAATAAAAACACAGAATGCATGATGGGTTAAAAAGTTAGTGTTTAGAGCATCAAAAAAGACATACAGTGATGATGAAAGTTAACTCTATTAAAGTAAATTAGTCTTCTTAAAGTTTAACTTATTGTGAAATTAGCACAATTAATAATTTAAAAGAGTGTTCTTAATCCATGCAAATAATGCAAAAAAGGAAAAGTGAGTCCTTTGCTACTTTTCATTAAGAGTTAAAATGTTCTACATTTCTCTTAGCATTTTAGTGAAATAGCAGGCACTTCCTTTTTAGAGACTGCATAGAAAACACCTGTAAGACTCATGTTTATATAAATCAGGGTGACACAGATAACACAGCTGTAACTTAACTTGCACATGAAACAGCTTCTACTACACTGAAAACCATATTATTAAGACTATTCCAAAACAGCATGACTTGGGCTAGGATGTGACTCAGTGGCAGAGTGCTTGCCTAGCATGCATGAGGCCCTGGGTTGGATCCCTGGCACCGCCACCGCCACCGCCACCGCCACCACCACCACCACCACCACCTCACTCACACACACGCACACACACACGAGAACAAAAAAAAAACCATGACTTTAAAAATGGTATTAATGTAATGTTCTACAACACATAAAACTTCTTATGACTGAGTATAATGGTCTCACAGGAACGAAATGTATACTACAGCAATTGCAAGAAAATAATAGTTCACTAAAAAAGTTAAGTTTTTATGAGGATATTCATATTGTAAATTAGAATTATTATTATTATTTTTATTTCTAAGAATCATGATAAAATATGACCTATTTTATAAAAATTCAAACAAGCTAATGGTAATTGGTAAATTAAGAAAACTAAAATTGTAATTTATGGCACATAAATATTAGTATATGTGAATGACTCCTTTCCTTTTTATTTACTTACTTATTTTGGTTTAAATAATCAAAAACCACACAGCAGACTTCTGTTTAGTATTTAAAACTCCCTTCCTGGTGTTCTAAATAAGATAGTTCTGGGTTGAAATTACAAACACTTTACCTGACTCATAATTTATATATTTGTAAATGCTTCCTTTCTTTCAAATTCTAACAGGATATCTTATATTAAGTTTTTCTCCTGGAGCAAAAACCTTTAGCAGATTCAGTAAAAAATCAATTAAAAACATATACTAACACAGTTTAAGGTACCTAAGTGATTATGGTGTCATTTTATAAATTATTTTTCATAGTCAAAAGTAGACAAATACCACAGTAGTGCTAAAATATTATCCAGCTTTAAAAATTCTCAGGATCCATTATCAAACACTAACCAAAATTAAGTTGATCATTTACATTAATATAGTACCTAAAATAACAATGAACTCAATCTTTGAGCTTCCTTATCCTTCTTTAAATGGATATAATAAAAATATCTATGATTTAACAGGGATATGCCAATAACCTTGAACATCTTATATTATAAAATGTTATTTGAATGTTAACTATCAAACACTAAATAATATATTAAATAAGAAACAAGTTAAATAGGGCTGGGGGTATGGTTCAATGGCAGAGTGCCTACCTAAAAGGTATAAAGCTCTGGGTTTGATCTGCAGAACTGTGAAAAACAAACAAAACCCCCCAACCCTAAAGTGCTATATAAATATTAGTTATTATTATTAACATCATCTAAAAGTAAGGTGATTAGGCATACTTAATGTAGTATGATGATGCAATAAATCAGTGTTTTATATTTTTAAATGGAAGTACTATATACAAAACATTTACCACTTAACTATTTAATTCATTTCTTTTGTCAGTTTATTGAAAATCATATTCCTAAATGTCAAACAATGCATTTTAAGATCTATTACAAATGAACAGGTATATGCTAGGGACATGAATCTGTATGGTCACAGATACACTCCACCAGACAAACACACATACACATGCGTGTGGGTGCGCGCGCACACACACACAACACACACGCCTACGATGCCTTTTATAGTCTTCCTCTTCAGGAATTTTATTTGCACTAAAACAAAAAAGAATACCAGTAAAGCTAGAGTAGTATAATGACTCTGCTCAAACAGGAAAAAAAAAACCAAAATATAAAAAACAAAACTGTCATTTTGAATAAAATGCTGTTTTGAAAAATAATTATATGTTCTTCTTAAGTATTTTTGTGATTCCATTCTTTCTTAACACCTTTATTTCGATGCTACTGAAATGTCCATTAAGTGATGTGCATTAACGTAACAGAGCAGATAATGGCAATTTCCAAGGATTGAAATAACTGTTAATTATTACTATTGCTACCAGTGATTTGAAATTAGAACTCCAAGCATTTTCAAAGTCAGCTTCCATATATTTACCATTTCATTAAGAGGAAGAAAAATAATAATAACTACTAGATAGAGTGAAGCAATATCTATTTTTGAAATATATGCTGTGGAAAAGAATTGCTTAATAATTTTACAACAACAGAAAGGTTGGCTAAGATAGTATACCCTATACCAATCTACCCTCTTTTCACAACACATTTTTCTGCTTGCTTCATGCAAAAACCACAATCTACCAATGTCAGTTTAATACCTCCATATTGAAGAAACATAAAGCATAAAACTTGAATGAAATTCATAATAGGGAAAAACAAAAAAATCACCTAGAACTTCTGCCAAGTTAATCACAAAACTGTTTTGCCTACTCTTTTAGAGTATAAGCAGCTTTATGCAAAATATGCAAACGTTAATTCTCTAGGAGTGGGTTAATTTTCATGTTAACAACCTCATTGCCCCAAACATAAAACTGAATGCAAACGACTAAATAAGCTAAAGGAAAGTTTCTCTTTCAGTCATTAGCTAAAATTTAAAACGTTCGGGGAGAGAGGTAATACTCATTTCCATATATGCATAAAATCTAATAATTTTGGCTGACCTTAGATTGCATGTTCCTTTCACCACAAACAGAATTTATTCATAATAATTTTAAGCTTTGAAGATTGCTCAAATTGGTTTTAAATTATAATTGAAAACATTCTGATGCTGTTTACATGCTACACTCACAAATTTGTTTGCACAGTTATAAATTTTTTTCCAAATCTAAACAATAATGCAGATTAATATTTTAATCTGAAGGCAATTCTGGAGGCAAATATAATCCAACAATATCTAGGAAATGCTTATTGCAAATTATGTATCTGTTGTAAAAATTAAAATCCTAGTACTGAAGAACAAGTTAAACAGAAAGCTTGAATTAAAGTAATACTCAAGTATTTGAAGGAAAGTATTTTTAACATTCCCAGAATATAAATTCTCAGAATAGTTTATGTTGCCATGATTTCTATGTTTGTTAAACCAAAGAAATGAGAAGGTCATAATATCTTAATAAGAAATCCAAACATGATCTTTAGGCCTTCAGATGTTTTCTTCATAAACTGGGACAGAGAAGTGAGATTAGGAAGGAACTGTTAAAGAATTTTTTACAGTGGTAAGATGCCAGAAAATTTTACTTCTATACTAGCTCATTACTATAACATTAACTAAAATCAGAATTCAAATTTGAAACGGTCATTATGAAGTTTTATTTGGTAATATTTAATCAGATTTCTTGGGCCTCTGATCGCTACCAAGGTCTGGTGGTTCAAAGATTACTGATATGATTTCTCCAAATGTACTTCAAAATAAAGATCTATTCCAGCTCAAACAAATTATTCTGCAATATCCCCACAGGCGAGGCAATTTACCTCCAGGTAAATTTTGGTTGCCTTAAAGACTTAACCTCCTTTCCCTTTTAGTCTATTGTTCATTTTCACAAGAAAAACATGATCTTGAGCCTCCAGAACTCCTCACTTCCAAACCTATGACAAAATACACCTCTTCAACCTACCCTCATCTCTTCTTCTACTGTCAAAGGAAGAGATGCAAGATCAACACCTTCACTGGCCAAACTGGGGATGTCCCCCCAAAGCTCTTTCAAATTTACTCTCAACTTCTCTACTGCCTCTTTTGCCATAGGCTAGAAGAATAGACCCTACTTTAGCATAAAAATACACAGCAAACATACAAAACGCTCTCTGAAATTCTAAAGCTACCTCAAGCTTTATTAGAAGGTAAATTCCTCAAAAAACAGCACACACTGCTAAGTAGGTACCTCAATCTTTCACTCTTCAACCAGCTGCAACAAAGCTGGTTTCCACCAACACTAAATACGAAGTGAAGGTCACTCTGGACTTAAAATCATCAAATCCAGGGGATTCACTTAGGCCTCTGACACTGTCCATCACTCTCCTCTCTTTGTTTTTAATCTTAGTTATCCTGTTCTACCTAGCCATTCTTCATTAATGTACATATTAGACACAATGAGCTCTCTTTTCCCCTCACTTCCTATCAGTTAACTCCTGGCAGTCATCAGCTCCTGTGTCTTCTAATGCTGTTTCTTATGTCTAAAACTTGCTTCTTGGTCATTAAGTTCAGAGCTAATCCAATCTTTACTATAATTTATTTTCTCAGGAACAGCTACCACTCTCTCTGCCTAGCTGCCTAGGCCAAAAAGCCAGACTCTTCCTCGACTGCTTCCCATACTCCACATGGGCTATTCCTATAGTCAAGTCAGTCTTCCACATACTATCGGAACAAGAGAACTCAATTTGCTCATATACAGTTTTGGAATGCCAGGAAGTGTTTTTAAAAAATTATTTTCAAACAACTGAAAACCATTATTCTCAATTTCAACTCAATTTTGTCTCCTAATGAAAATATATATTATACATTTATTACTTTTCTCTTTTGGTGGTGCTAGCAATTGAACCCTGGGCCTCATGCATGCATAACAAATACTCTACCAGTAAGCTATATCCTCAGGCCACAAATGAATAAATATATTTTTCACAGGCAGATTTCACTGGATTCTCTATTTTTTAAATCTTTAAGAATGTTTTCTGGGGCTGGAGCGTTGGCTCAGTGGTTACGGTGCTTGCCTGGCATGCGCAAGTACACGGGTTCAAACCCCAGCAACCCACATACACAACTAAGTGTCAGAGCAACAAAAGCCATGTGAAAAACTCAATAAAAATTGATTCTCTCTCTCTCTCCCCCTCACTGTCCTTCTCTTAAAAAAAAAAAAAAGAATGTTTTCAGTAAATAACATGCTACAAGCTAGACTATAATATAAATTACTATTTCACCTTTCTAGCATTCTTATACTAAGCATAATTCAATAAAATTTGACTTGGCTGCATTTATATTCATCTAGGAAAGTGATTACAATTAAAAAAGAAAAGAAATATTAAGTCCCCACCTCAAGCTTACAAGGTGTGGAGAGACAGACATAAGCATTAGGGACAGAAACAATTACTCATCTATTCATATAGAGGGGGCATTGCTTTGAAAAAATAGATAATCTAGTGTTGGAAAAAATTAGGCAAAATTAATTATAATAAAATGTAGAATGGACCCATTTATAAAACATGCCAGGTATGAATAAAAATATCTGGGAATGTGATAAAAATAGATTAGTTCCATTTGTGAAGAATCATACAAAGCTTAATGGAAATAGATCTCAGGCAATAGCATTTCTGCTCTGCTTCAATTCAACCCCAAAGAAAGGAAAAACAGCAATGAAATTTGTAAATTATAGGTTCACATGTAGACATTCTAGGCCTATAGTAATTAAAGACCCAATACCACCAGGAAAGCAATCAGATGAAGACTTTCATACCTCCATCATCAAATCTGTATCTGTATATTTACCCAGTCTCCATTTGACTATTAGAAGGACTAAAATTCCCTCTCTTCAGGCCATACTCTCTTCCATTAGAAATCAAGATTACATTCCCTCTCACTTTTCTTAAGGACTTGATTCCAGAATTACTACCTACATGGTATACTGTCAACTTCTATACTACCACTGAATTATTCCCATCTACAAATAAGTATGCTTTAATATTTCATCTAATATTTCCCTCCACTCCTGCCCCATAATCTCTGCTCCCCAGTAATGGTATAATTTCTTAAAAGAAGGCCTACATTTCCAGTCTCAGCTGAATTTGCTCTGGTTCCATCTTCAATCCATTTCTCTTGTTCTTTCATCTGTACCATTTAATGAAACAGCTTTCATCAAAGTAATCAAAGGCAAACATCTTGCCAAATACGCTGGTTAACTGTCTTCATCTTATTTTTCTCTCAGTAGTATGCAAAGGTCTCTACTCCTCTTTCTTGATCTACTCTTCTCTAGGCTTCCCTGACATGCCCTCTTCAGGATCATGCCTCAGATGGCGGCTATACTCTTCCTAGGTAATCTCCTCCAGTCTGTTAGCTTAAAAAAAAAAAATAAAACAAAAAACAACTTCAGTCTTGACTTTGCTCTTGAACACAAGACTCATGTATCCATTGTCTACATCAGTTATCGTCATATTGCAAAACTCTAATTTTATTACTTGCTCCATCTACTCCAGTACACTTCATATTAAAAAGCATACTACTACTACCCACACAATTGCTGAAACCAAAAACACGGAAGCTATTTCTCATTCCTATACTTCTACCACATTGAACACATCACCAAGTCTGGATTAATTTATTCCCAAAATATATCCCAAAGCTGTCCATTGCCTACATCTTCACTATTACCATCCTAAGAGAGACCTACTATTTCCTCCTTATGTACTAGAATAAAAGTCTAACAATCTCTCTGTTTGGAAGACTCATTCTTCTACTATCCATTCTCCTATTCTCCCTGGCTTATTTCTCTAATTAAAATACCATTCTAACTCCTTATCATACTGACAAGGCCCTTTAATAGGACCTGTAAAAGACCTTTAATAGGACCGACTTTACTGAAACCTTGTTTCCCCTTGATTCTTCATTACCTTCTTAAGCATAGGTCTTATTTATGCTTCCTGAGCATGACAGTCCTATTCCTAGATCAAACTTTAGGAAAGAACTAGCTCCTTCTTAGGCATTTCTCTCTGACAGATCTTCCATGATCATCCTCCTGTGAGTAGCCTCCACTTCCAGTCATTCTTTGTCTCATGGATTTATTTACTTCATAAAACTTATCTGAAATTATCTCATTTATTTCCTTTATCTACATGTAATAAAATGTTTTTGTTCTCTGTTATATTCCAAGCACCTAATACTTGGTAAACACTCAATAATTATTTAATGAATTCTTGTTGAAAAAATAAATGAGCCTTCAACAGTGTAAAAATCTAGCTGGGATTTAAGAAAGAAAAAACTTATTTAACAGGCATATAGTGAAAATTAATTAGGTAGGATCTAATAGATGAGAAAATGCAGGTACCCTGCTGTTAAGATGACTTTTGACAAGTGACAAGACATTCATGGGAAAGAATTGTCTTATATGGTGCTAAAATAACTGCAGAGGCACATGGCAATAAAATGAAACTGGATTTGTGTATCACATCACATATAAAAATTAACTCACAATCATCACAGGCCTAAATGTAAGAAAAAAAAAACTATAAAAATCCTACAAGAGGGGCTGGAGCAGTGGCCTGACAGTTATGGGGCTTGCCTAGCATGTGCAAGTACACAGGTTCAAACTCCAGCACTACGTACACAATGAAGTGTCTGAGCAATGAAGGTCAAGTGAAAAACTAAATAAAACTGATTCTCTCTCTCTCTCTCTCTCTCTCTCTCAGTCCCTCTATCTTTAAAAAAATAAAAATCCTAGAAGAAAACCTAAGTAAATTTTTGAGTCATGGGGTTAAGCAATGTTTTCTTATACATAACTCAAAAGAGACAAAAGTGACAAAAGAAAAAAATATAAAAAGAACTTCATAAAAATTAAAACCTTTTTATTTCAAAGGAAACCATGAAGAAAGTGAAAAGAATACAAGTGGGAAAAAAATGTGCAATTCATCCACATAAGATGTTGTATTCAGTACATACAAAAAAAAAACTATTAAAAGTGAACTAAAAGATTAAAAAACCTCAATTTAAAAAACAGGGAAAGGATTTAAACAAACATTTTCCCCAAGAAAATATATAAATGGCACATAAAAATGTTCAACATCATTAATTATTAGAGAAGTGCAAACCAAAATAACAATAAGAGAACCAATTCTCACTCACTAGGATGACTATGATGAAAAAGAAGGCGGCAAAGAATAAAAGGGTTGGTGAAGAAGAGGAAAACCAGGACCCTCATGCCTTGTTCGTGGAATAATATGATGGTATAAACACTTTGGACAATGGTTTGACAGTTCCTTAGAATGCCAAACATTGAGTTATCAGATGACCGAACAAATCCATGCTTACATTAAAACCCCAAAGAAATAAGAACATATTTCTAAACCAAAGAAACAAGTCCATAATACCATTATTTTCAATAGCTAAACAGCAGAAACAACCCAAATGTTGATAAACTGATAAAGAGATTAACAAAAGGTAACATATTCATACCATGGAATCTTACATGGCAATAAAAAAACAGTACTGAGTTATGTTAAAAATGGATGATCTTTGTAAAATTTTAAAAAAAGGATGATCTTTAAAACATCATTTTGAGTAAAAGTCAACTTAAGACAACATATTACATGGTCCCATTTATATGAAAGGTCCTACATGGGGAAATCTATAGAAAGTATATTAGTGGTTACCACCAGTTTGGGATGTGTGTGTATACATGGAGGAATTGGGAATTACTGCCACCACATATGAGGGTTAATTCTGGAGTGAGGAATTATTTCTAAAACAATTCTGAATATGGTAAAATACAGTGAATTGCACACTGTTTAAAAAATGATGATGATATGTAATTTATGTTTTACTAAAACATTAAAAATAATTGAAGACATTAATAAGGCTGATATTTTCCAGATCTTAAACAATTTCCAAATATGTAATCATTTTTTTCAATGAGCACTCACTCTACCATTGTTAAATATTGGGGATACAAACATGAACGATGTGATCAAGCATGCTCACGGAATTTCCAGATTACTATGAGGATATTCTCCATAACAGGATGCTTTACTTTTTGGGCATTCAGACAGCATCTCAAAAGAAGGATGCAATATGTATCTTAAAACTAAGAGAACTTTTTTTTGCCACCAGTTCTGTATATACTATGTACACTTAAGAAGATTTAGTAATCTTGGAGCAACAATCATTGCACCAATCAATGCTATCAGGAACAAGTTTCCTGAACATCTGCAGCCCAAGTCAGAATATAGCTTGTTCTCTTTTTTTCCTTCATCTTCCTTCCCTTGTCTATATTTGATATCTTGTTGACTTGTGATAATTAGGTAAAAAGTGATGGGTCCTGACTGATACTGGACAGCTCAGTGGGATTTTCAGATATGTTTCCTCTATAAGATGCCTCATGAGAAAAGAGATAATAGCCTATTGCATTCTGTGTGTGTGTCTGCCACATGGTAGAGGGTTTATTAAAAAAAAATTCCTGTATTGACACTATAGCAGTCTTAGAACACACAAAGACCATTCTAATTCTTTCCCTTCTCACCTTTTAGTTTGTGACAAATAATTATATTTAATAACTGAATGTTTATTCAAGTGGCCAGAAAAGGGAAGGATGAAAAAATAGGGTCATTCCAACTCCTTATTTTCTCAACAACCAAATTAAAGGTTGTACATAAATCAGTCTTTCTTGTAAAAGGAGGACTGCTTCTATGTGTATCCAGATTCACTTTAGTTCACATTGCCTGATACCAAGGGTCTTTTCGTATGCTACCACTTTTAGATTAAATTTGGGGTCTTGGGCAAATCACTTAAATCTCAATAAGCCTCAGACAACTCCTTTCTAAATTTAGAATAACAATATTTAATTTGTTTTTCAGGATTGTTATACAGTTAAATGGGAAAAGAGTATGAAAGACTGATAAATGATTAGAGCATTATCAATACAACATATTAACTGCAGTTTTCATGCATTTCAATACACCCACCAGATATCAGTTGATATCTCTTACATATTAAGTATCATGTAAAATTTATCTGGGCTGGGGATGTAGCTCAGTGGTAGAGTATTTGTCTTGTGTGTGTGAAGCCCTGGGCTTAATCCCCAGCATGCCATCTCTCAAAAATAACAACACAAAAAGCATAAAATTTATCTCAGAGAATAAAGTTACCCTGCTGGTCTTTCACTGAAAATATATTCCAGTCACTTAATATTCTTTTTTATTTATTTTTTAGTTTTTTGTTATTTTTAATCTTCTAAAAACTTTTTTCACCTATTATTCTTAAATATTAAAAATTGTGAGATTATTTGCTAAATATTCACTCTTACTGAATTCTCAGATTCCAGTGTAATAATTCCTTGATAAATTCAAACTCCAATAAGAAAAGTATACACCATATTAACTTTTCTAGAAGTACTAAACTCTGTAAGGGTGCATTGCCATTCTCTGGTGAAAACTACAGTTTAAAGTTACCTTCCTTTTACTTACTTTTGCAGCACAGGATCGTATCACCTCCTAAAAGAGATACAGTACAATAAAGAAATATGAAATGTAATTTCATTTACATAAAGTATCGACTCTTTTCAATTCATTCAGATAATAACCTTGTAATAACCAAAAAAGACCATTTGGGAGTTTTTCGCCCTTCAGTTGTCACTGTGCATTGTTTTTAATGAGTTGGAAGGAGTATCTGTTAAAGGTAGTGACCAATAGATTCATGAAGGCCCATGTGTTTCTGCCTCAATGAAGACTTGTCTTCTCAATAAACGTGGAATAAATTTATACTAAAATTCTATACTAGAATGCTAACATATATAAAAAATACCCTGAATTAACCATAATATATAATCATTTCTATAAAAATGTCCATAAATATAATTTCTTTATTAATAATTTATATCAGATGACATCTCATAAACACCACTGAATGGTGAGGAATATGATTAGTATTTACAAAGCTAAAAAAGGAATTGCATACAATTCATAGGACAAGGCCAACCAAAGGTCATTTTTGAAAGGCAACCTCACATGTTAATACATAATGAAGATTTAGAAAATTTTCTACTAAGGTTACATCAAAAATATGTAAGCCCAAGTATGATTAACATCAGTATATATCAGCCTAATGGAAGGTTAACATCACTATATATCATCAGCTTGGTAAACAACTAAAGAAAAGTGGTAACAATTAACCCAGGTTTAGGAAAAAAAGAAAACTGAAAGAATATCGACTTTTTATTCAGAAATTTCTAAGGTACTGTGTCTAAAGGATATTGGTAGTTCAAGTCTGAAAAGGGAATTCCTCTTCTGCGGAGTGGGGATAATACTAGTACCCTCTACTACCCTACAGGATGGGTTGAGGACTAAATACAATAAATCACGTAAAACACCACAACAGCGCTAGAAATATGTCAATCATTACTAATAATGAAACAGATGCTATCATTAATCAATATAAGGTAAAATCTGGGGGGTACAATTAATAAACTTTTCTCAAAACTGGCTTAAAACGTTTTGAACTTCATCCAGTTCTTTCTCCAGACTCTACTTAATAAGCACCTCTGTTATCTATTAACTTGGGTTCAGGTCAACTTTAGAATGGGAGAGTGATCTTACTGTCCTGTCCTGGCAGCTGGGAGGGTCTACCTTTCATTATAAGATTTTTTTTTATGTTTTTTTTTCAGGTTTATTAACCAACTTTTGATAGGATTGATTACTTTTTTATATATATAAAGAGAGAGGGCAGTGAAAGAGAGAGAAAGAGAGAATCAATTTTATTTAGTTTTTCATGTGGCATTTGTTACTCCAACACTTAGTTGTGTGTGTGGTACTGGAGTTGGAACTCGTGTACTTGCACATGCCAGGCAAGTGCCATAACCGTTGAGCCACTGCTCCAAGCTCCAACTGTGGATGCACTGATTGGAGCAAATATTTGGATCTTAAAACACGGAATGCGTTAGGTGTACCTGGAGCTCTTAACTGTGATGCAGAATGCCCTTTAGGTACTGCTATGGCAGCAACATACAGTCAAGTCTACCTATGAAACAAATGATTTAAAATATGACTATGTGGTAATGTTACCAAGAACAGGGAATTATCTTTTATGTCCTTTACAAGCTAATGAGCAAACACATTTTAAATGCCTTTAAATACCTTCTGAGCTAAATTCATTATACGATCACACACACACACACAATCACATCATAAATCTGAACTATAATTTATTAGAAAATACTCCAATTTTAGTAAGAAACAATTACCTCTATCTCTACTAATAAATTTTTCTATAAATTTATGAACATCCTATACAAAAAAGGGAATGTGCAGTCTACCGAGAAACAAGAAAAAAGACACCATGACAAAAGGTGGGGAATTTCACCAGCCCAAATGCTTAGGAAATATAAAAAGAATGAAGTTGCCATGGGAAAAAAGATGTTTTCTCTTTTCCCCCATACACACAATGCATATATACAGCCTGAAAAAAATACATTGTAGATAATATCTGGAAAAAAAGTTCAGTATATTCTCAACATATGAAAAATGTTTTTGTCAAAAAAAAAAAAAACACAGCAAAGGTTTTATTTCCAAAGTAAGCTTCTACATCAATTCCACAGCAATTATAATCTTTAAATAAATTTACAAAGAGAAGACGAAATAAAACAATGATTTTTCAAGAAATGTTTTTCTTTAAATTATAATTTATTCTCCCTGCCTTTGATGTTATTTCTTAAAAAATTTTACTTTTACTTTATATCTACTTTACTTTGTTTTTACATCCTTTCCTTTATCTGAGGATGGCAGGTATATAAAATTGTACTAAGAGAAAAGCTATAACAGATTTCAAGATGTGAAGTTTTATAGTGTAAATAATAAGACTGTAGGAAAAATTTTTATGTGTCTTTCAGTCAGTTGTTCTTATGTCTACAGATGAAGTTATTTTATCATGCAAGATTTTAGAGAAGAAATAGTTTTTTTTCCCCCCTACTAAAGAGGCATTTTCTCTACATTTAAAAAACTCAATGTATCTATTTAGGCTTCATTTTAAAATCTGGAACACCAAGCATTATTGGATTGTATTAAAATGTTAAAATATAAACAACCACAACACTGAAATAAATCTCTTAATTTATAGTCATGAATTCTAAAATTCAATTTATAAATGTTAAAATATTTTTTCTGTATTCCAACTAAGTCTAAACCCAGAAATGAATATGATCTGGGTATGTCTTACAGTACACAACTTTCTAAAGAAAGAAAAGGTGAGAGGAAGAAAGCCTAGTTAGAAGTAAAGCTGCCTCAGTGTTGCTTCTCACATGTTTGGTTTAAAACTGGTCAATATCTCCCTCAAGGGAGGAGGGAAAGGGATAATATTTATTAAGTGCCAAGCACTATCACAGAAGGTGTGAATACAACAATGAGCAAGAGTTCCTGATCTTCAAAGAGCTCAAGGCTAATTCTGTTAAAAGAATAAGGTCAAAAAAGATAAAATATTATTATAAATGTTTAAGCTTCTGAATACATTTTATTATTTATCTTTGAAAAAATATTTTTAGCAATGTTTACTAATTACGTATCACATGGCTTTTAACAAAGGAGCCTCCTCCTCATTTTCACTGTTTTCCTGTTTTATAGGCAGTATCTGGTTTCTTTCTTTCTTTTTCTTTTTTTTAGTACAGGGGATTGAACCCCGGGGTGCTTAACCATTTAGCAACATCTCCAGTCCTTGTATGTATGCGTGTGTGTGTGGCGCGTGTTTGTGTATTTATTTTGTTTGAGACAGAGTCTTGCTGAGTTGCTTAGGGCCTAAGTTGCTGAGGCTAGCTTTGAACTTGTGATCCTTCTGCCTCAGTCTCTAGAACTGCTGGGATTACAGGTGTATACCACCATGTCCAGCCAAACACCTGGTTGCTGTAGCACTTTCTTTCTCAGTAGTGGACAGAACTTTAAATAATATACTCAGGAAACATTTGTGTCTACTCTTTGCAAGTCTTAAATTTATTTCTCTTATTCATTTCTTTGAGGTGTCGCTATTTTTCTTCATTGTTGAGGTTTTTTGCAAGCTAAGGAGGTTGTTCTTTGAATATATTTTATGTAAACATTTTTCCCAAATCAGTGCAGTATTTGTTGCATGTGTGTGCGCGCACATGCCCTGCATGTGTTGTATATATAAGTATACATACACTTATAAACAGAAATTTAAAATTCTATGCTGACAGTGTATCAGTATTTTGGAAAGGGATTTTCTGCTGATTTTAAGTTTGCCAAGTCCTTTAACCATTAATATAAGTGTAATGCTTGTCAGCACAATTCCCTACTTTAAAAAAAATGTATTTTCCTATTTACCACCTTGGTCAGTGGGGATTTGATTTTAATGTATATGTACACTGTATTTTTCAGTTAACCCACAGTCAACAAGTTTTCCCAATTGCAAAGAACAACTCTTCCTATTCCACTGACTTATTGCTCTATATTTATGGAATTGCATCATACTATTTGCTTTATTTTAGCTTTATAATGTTTCAATATCTGATAAGAAAAGAACTGGCTTTTTTTTTTTTTTTTCCAGGGCTGATGATCGAACTGGGGACCTTGAGCATGCTAGGCAAGCGCTCTGGCACTGAGCTAAATCCCCAACCCCTAAGAACTGGCTTTATTATTATTTTGTCCCTCACCTGGCTCTTTTGGAGAAATCTGAAGAAAGCTAACTTGGTTTTATATAGTCAACCAGTTTTTCTACCAGGTTACCTGTGGAAATTTTTTCACATGTTCTGGTCTCCTACAACCCTGGAGATCAACCACATGTACAATCTATCCCATACTCATTTATTCTTTTATTATCAACAATAATTACTAAGATTCATCAGTGGTACTATATATCAGATACTCTGGGAAGAGAGTTACACTTTCGATCTGACTGAATCTTAAAAATATAGTAAGATAAAAAATAACAGAACCCTCATCTTATTGATGAGGAAAATCAGGCTTCCTTACCCAGAGTAACAAAGCAGGCGTAGGTTGGTGCTAGTATACCTATGGCTGTGCCTAAGCAGTGCAGCTTTAGAGTGACCCTCTTAACTATTTCCACCTATGCATTTTCTGCACTCTTTAAGAAAGTAGTTCTTCAGACCATACTACTGATCTGGTATTTGCATGTGTTTAATTAGTTGAACCTTCATTTTAATAAACTTCTTTAAATTCTTTTTACCTTAGCCAGACACCTTTAACATCAAAATCTCAGACAATTTTTTCACTTCTTCATTAATAGAAACCCTGATTTCTACTACTTTACTGAGAATGCAACCTAAAACATTCTATTTCTTAGCACACATCATTTTAAGATATGCTTTATTTGTTTTTCCTTTTTAACACACATGATCTTTTTAATGGCTCCCTTTCTTGCCTTAAATAAGAACAATAAATTTTACCATTTTGACCTTAAGCTGTTCAGTGGTTTGTGTGAAGCTCCTAAACCTATTTCTGGTAGATTTCAGTATTCCTACTAGGTGACTCTGCTGAAAAGATGCAGAATCTTCTGTTCCTGTCTAGCTTTTTTGGACTGTAAGGGTAATTTACTCCTTAGACAGTCAACATCTTTGACTAATTTTTTTCATTACATGCTTACTAGTTTGATACTTTCTCTTGCTTTTTCTCTAATGACTTCTTGGTCTCTTTCACTAGTTTACATACAAAATTCCACCACAATATTTACAGCAGTAGCAGAGGCTCAATAGTTACATATGGAAAAAAAAAAAACTAGTTACTACTGCTTTTTAAAATGTTACAAATGTTTTCAAAAATAGCAAGGGAAAATTATGCACATACTATTTCATCTTATAAAATTGGGGATAGAGCAGTGGCTCAGGGGTTACGGCGCTTGCCTGGCATGCATGAGGACGCGGGCTCAAACCCTAGCATGACAACAAAGTGTGGGAGCACAATGGAAGCCAAATGAAAAGCTAAATAAAGTTAATTCTCTCTCTTAAAAAAAAACTCATAAAACTTTGTGTCTATCTTTTGAACAGAAATAGTTTCCCTATCTGTAAAAATGAGGGTAACAATCACTGCCATGCCCATCTTACAAGGTTACTTCTTAAAAGACGCATTGTGAACACTGCACAAGTGGAATTTATTATTAAAAGACTGTATCTAATGGTTGTTTAAATACTTGTCATCACCTAACAGACTTGATGCAAATTAAAGGTCAAGGGTTTAACGTTTCTGTGTTCTTGGGAGTGACTTGACTATAGTACATAATCAATAAATATTGGAAGTAACTAACTAAACTTTCTTTCAAGTGTTGGACCCCAACCTGGAAGCCAAGATATACCTAGTTAGCATTTCCAAAAAAAATAGTGCACAGGTACAGAGGGCACAGGTGGTTTTTTACAGAGGCCATTACGAGGTGATCAGTATATGGACGTATGGTGGCAGACAGGGCAAAGCTATTTAAAGAACAAGAAACCAAGGAGGAAAGTCAAGAGTTGGGAGAAATGTAAAGAATGGGAAAGTTTGGTAAGGAAATTAAGGCATAGATTGATCTCCCCGAAATGAAAACAAAAAAAAAAAAATGGCTAAAGATAAAACAAGAAATAGCATTCATGTAAAGGGATGTTTAGGAATTCAGTTTTTCCTTAGATCACCCAAACTTTATTTGTTATTTAATGAAATCACCTATGCAAACCAGTGGGTATAAAGAAGACAACATCAGAACTACCTTGAAGGAGCTTCCAGTTTAGACAAAGGCATGAGACTCCTATTTATTATGTTCTTCCTGTGTCAGAGACTGTGAATTAGACTAGCTGGTCTCAACGGGTGGCCCTGTGACAAGCAGCATTGCCTAGGAACTTGTCAGAAATGAAAAATCATAGGAACACCCAGACTTGGTGAATCACAAACTCTAGGTATGGAGCCTGGCAAGCTGTGATTTGATAAGACTCTCAAGGTGTTTCTGATGTGCATTGAAATTTGAGAACCACTGAAGGAAAGATGAGGTTTGGAGCAAGATTTTATGGGATACTGAACACCTGGGCAGAGATTACTTATTTGACTACTATTTCTTTCCAAGAAGTAGTCCTGTGATATGGCCCTGAGAATTTGTAGGCTAGGGGTCTAAATCAGCTAACTGTATCCCTCCCCTTTAGGGATTCGACTAGGCAGGGCTGAGAAGGTCACAGGTTCTCTTTCTTTCCTAGGAGATGGAGTCATATCCATGTGTCAAGTACTAGGTATGGTCTTCTGGTTCAGAGCCCTCCCTTATCACTAGGTCTTGGGCTGGTCTTTACAGAAATAGCAAGTCAAGACAGTATGATGGATTATCCTAAATTTAGTTTTTCCTGCAACAATTAATGATTTCAGAAAGGAACTATGAAAGTATACGAAAACCGAGTTTTAAGAAATTAACTTACTTCATTAAATAAATATTCACCAGCAAGACAATATAAAACAACAGAAATAGTTTCAAATGTTCAATAATTAATAATTAAACATACCGTGACAGTTTCAAGTCTCTGCTTCACTATCTGCATCTTTGTTGAAGAATTTTCAGTGTGGACAAATTCATCAATCTGAAAAGAACCTTGATGAGGCAGTTTAGGACAGGTGCATAAGGCATCTTGGCTTTGGTGTATTCCAGGCAATGGAAATGTTCCATTGTAGCGTTTGAACATTTCAGCCTCTTGTTGGGCTACTGAAAAAAAAAAAAAAAAAAAAAGAAACCATCATTAGTTCAAATCATCACTGCAAATGCATAATCAATGAAGCCACAAACTGTGGCATTCAACAAATAATCAGAAACTACATAATACATTTTAAAAACTGGGTAATAAATGATAACTGACAAAATGTGAAATTACTAGATACTCCAAAACCAAAAGAAAGGAAATATAATTATTTCATAATTTCACATCAGACAGTATTGTAATTGAGTCTTAAAAGCCATCCAAACTGATATGGGAGCCTAACTTTTTAAACATATGTA
>PVKS010007632.1:0-63811 GCA_004027875.1 Aplodontia rufa | reverse complement strand
AGTCTCTGATGTCACTTCTAAAGCTTATGTTAAATGAATTTGTTAAGCTTTTCTCTTGTTAATCTGTCTTTTGCTAAAGGAGTGCAGCCACAACCTTATGATGAGTAAGGAAAAGATACTGCTTTCCTTCCCCAGCATTACTCATAGTTGAACAGTCCCTTGTGGTCCTTTTAATTTTTATTTTAAAAAATTTTTATTAAGCAATTCAATTATTGTATAATAATAAATGCATATAAAATAACAATATGATATGCATTTGTTCTGAAACCAAAATTACTCTCACATTACCCACACCCCAGTCTCTTGATTCTTCTATATTTTGCCCCTACAAGCGATATAAATGCTTAGATCATGAATTTTCCAGAATGAAATGATTGCATAAGTATTATTTGGATTCTCGGGAGAGTAAAGAGTACACTACATTGTTGATTGCCCTAGATTATGTGTTGCTACTACATCTTTGCTGGGTCTAACGCATGAGTTTGAAACTTTTCACCTAAGCCTGGGTTTTGCTCTGGCCTCCACAAAAGAGGGAAAACATTTGACAATTGACTTTCTGGGTTTGGCTAACTTAGCTCAGCATGATTTCTTCCATTGCCATCCATTTACCTTCAAAGGCTGCAATGTTGTTGTTTCTAATTGCTGAGTAGAATTCCATTGTTTGTGTATGTGTTTGTGTGTGTGTGTGTGTATACCATAGCTCTCATGGGCCTTAAACTTGAGCTCCTTGCTATGCAGGCTGTTCTGGTCAATAAACATTACTCAAGGCTTATGAGATCGTGGTCATTCATAGACAAGCCACAGGAAGTTGGAATTTCTATAGTTGTGATAGGTCCACATGTTTTTGTGTTTTAATTTCAAGTTACTCTATGAGCTCAGTTTCAGACTCACAATGAGACCTTGGGCAAATTGTTTAGTCTTTCTGGATGGCATTTCACGCCAAGATTCTTCACTTAAGGACTTTTCTTTTCTAAAATACAATTGACACATGCTTTGAATTGAGAAGATTTATAAATCAGATTGAAATATGAGATATATTCATTCAATTAATGAATTATGTTCTTGTTTTAGAGGAAGAATATGTTATCCAAGCAAAACACCCTATTGCTAACACAGGATATGGTATGAGGGAATCTTTTTAGAATGAGGAGAGAGTTCTCTTTCAAAAAAGACAAGACAGGGGGCTGGGGCGGTTGCAGTGCTTGCCTGGCATACAAGCTGGGATTCTGACACTTAGTTGTATATGTGGGGCTGAAATTCAAATCCCAGCACCACAACACAGCTAAGGGTCAAAAAAACTAAAATCCAGATGAAAAATAAGTAATCAATTGATAAAATTGATTCTTTCTCTCTGTCTCACTCTCTCTCTTAAAAAATAATAGCATCAAATAACTGGAAATCTGGCAAAGCAAAGGCTATGTGTTCTTTCTGTCAAGCTGCAACATTGCCTAGCAGGCCAAGCAAGAATTACTTACTATATTTGAGGAATGTCCTTTCTGTTAGAGACCAGAGTCAGTGAAGTCATAGGTTTACACACAGAGCTTTGTCTGGTGGAGATGCAAATGATTCATGTCTGAAAGAAAATGTAACCCCCGGGGGCTATGGCTTTATAGCGCTGTAGACCAGTTTTGTATCTCACCTAGCAATTTTATTCCAAGATTCTTCCTTCAGTTTCTATAACTCCTCTGTTTTCCAAGCCATCTTTATCATCCTGCAAATTTCCACATTAATGAGTTATTGGACACATTTTATGTTTACAAGTGTCTTAGCTGTAATAGTTAAAATTTTCATCTTTGAAGGTTTACATTGTTTTTGCTACCTTCCTACTGCCACCACCTGGAGGAGTAGAGAGTTGCCCAATGCAGAAAAATTCTCATTCTAAATACTACCACTATAGGCATTTTGATTTCCATAAATTTTTCATCCTCATGTGTGTCCTATCCTTCATGATGTTCATGATGTCTTTGTAATGATTGAGTCCAATTACAATAGATTATTGAAATCAGAGGCTTAAACATTTGTAGTTTTGACTATTCTGAAGCAACTTAACATATAGCAATTTGCAATTTTGCTGAGGAATGAATTTAGTTGCAGGCTTTGCAATACTGATGTGCTGGAATGACTAACAAGCAGGAAGGGGCCCAGCAGCGGCCTCTGAATATAAACTTGGCTATGTTGTTTTATACTCATTATGATGCACACTGGCTTTCCTGAAGTGATAAAAACTTTGTGTTTTTTTTCCTGTGTAAAATGGGCTATAAAAGAAAATTATCTGCTAGTGTTGTTAATGGTAGTAAAGAGAAAGTAAAGAGGTCCAAGAGAGCAATGATTCTAAGCCACAAAATAGAAGTCTTGCAGGCACAAAATACACTATCAATTCAATCAGTTCAAAGAGGTGCAAAAAAAGTTTATCTGTGCTGATAATCAATTACTTAATTAAAACAATGCATTTTATTAAAACATAAAAATTTAAAAATAATATTGGTGTTTCTAAGGTTGGAGAAGGGGTTTTTCTTGTCTAGGATTTAGAGTAATACAGTGGAAAGGCCACTGAATTAGTATTCAGAACATTTTGGTTCAAGTTTTAGTTAGCTCT
Source organism: Aplodontia rufa (assembly GCA_004027875.1). NCBI lineage: Eukaryota > Metazoa > Chordata > Mammalia > Rodentia > Aplodontiidae > Aplodontia > Aplodontia rufa. The sequence continues at coordinate 61,215 of PVKS010007632.1, read as the reverse complement.
TCTACTAATTAGGTATAGAACTTTGGATTATGCCTATAACCTTTGGGTTGCACATTCCAGAAAATTTGCTTATTGACTTATGACATGTGACTTGTATATAAGTTTGGGAAAGGTTGGTAAATATTTGAAAGGTCCTTGATTTTAAAGAACTTTTCATTTGTACTGTAGGAAATAGATGGTAAAGGTGGTGAATAGACAATAAAGGAGCATGTAAATTATCAAATGTCTTAGAAAGAGGTAAATGGTGTAAGTAGAAAGGGATGGAATAGGACAAGTGGGGTTTGGTAGTATGTGTTTGTACAATGTGACATTGCATTATTGCAGCAAATAAGGTGCTGAAGGTAAGCCACCACGTTATGGGCCATTTGAGCAAGGTCTGAAAAAAAGGGTGAGGGAGTTAACCAAGCTGGAAATGACATTCAAGAGGAAGAACAACCTAGAATATAGGCATTAAAGGGGAGCCTTAAGAGAGTGTTTTGAAAGTATCGCTCTGGCTGTCATGTTTAGAGTAATGTGTGAAGTGGTGGAAGAATCATTAAGAGGCTAATGCAAGCCAGGCACAGTGGGACACACCTATAATCCCAGCGACTCTGGAGGCTGAGACAGGAGGATGATGAGTTCAAAGCCAGTCTCAGCAACTTAGCAAGGTCCTAAGCAACTTAGGAGACCCTGACTCAAAAATAAATAAATAAATAAATAAAAGGGGTCTGGGGAAGTAGCTCAGTAGTTAAGTGACCCTGGGGTTTAATCCCTGTTACAAAAAAAGAAAAAAGAAAGAAAGAAAAAAAGAGGCTAATGCAGTAGCAAGGGAGAGATGATAACTTAGACCAGGTGGCAGAAGAGAGGAAGTGAAAAGCATTAAAATTCTGCATGTATTTGAAAGCGCAACCGTCAAGATTTGTGGTAGGATTGGATGTGGGCTATGAAAGAAACAGCGAAATTCCAGAGGACTCCAGGGCTTTTCCTCTGATAAATGAGAAGGTGGAATTGCCATCAGCTGAAATAGAGGTGCCTGAGGGGGGAGCAAGTTTTGGTAGTAGGATTAGGTGTTTGGATTTGGGCTTGCTGTGATTAAGATGCTTATTTTATATCTAAGGAAATACAAATCTGGAGCTGGTGTGTGAGGTCTGAGTGGAGATGTACACAGAGGTCAACAGCATATTACTAGTATCTAAAGCCATAATACTGCTGTGATCCCCAAGAGAATCAATGTAGTTAGAGAACAGAACAGGAGCATAGTCTGAGATTGCATTACAACATAAAGAGTCAGAGAGAAGAGGAAGAAACAGCAAAGGAGATTAAAAAGGAGCAGCCAGTGAGGTAGCAGGAAATTAGGTGAATGTGGCATCCGGAAGCCAAGGGAAGAAAGTATCTCAGAGAGTAGAATGATTACTTGTGCAAAATGCTGTTGTTAGGCAAGCCAGATGAGGACTGGGCAGCATGCTGGATATGTTCTGTAGCGTTCAGTGATTTCCATGGCTCATTGAGGCAAACATCTTACTAAACTGGTTTTAATGGAGAAGTCCAAGAAAGAAAGTACAGAAAGCAACTATACATAGCTTTCTGAAGAGGCGATACTCAAAAAGGAGGGGAGCAATGAGACAATAGCCAGGGGTGGGTAAAGGAATTCCAGAGAAGTTTTTATTTTATTTTATTTTTTTAAAGAGGGGGAGAGAGAGAGAGAAAGAGAGAATCAATCTTATTTAGTTTTTCATGTGGCCTTCATTGGGCCAACACTTTGTTGTGTAGGTGGTGCTGGGGCTCGAACTCGTATCCTTGTGCATGCCAGGCAAGCGCTACAACTGCTGAGCCACCACTCTAGCCCTCCAGAGAAGTTTTTATTTTATTCATTTAAAAATAATTTTTTTTAAAGATGAGAGAAACATCAGCATATTAACTGAATTTGAATAGAAATGATCCAGGAGAGAGCAAAATATTGATATGATTGAAATAGATATGAGAATTGCTGGTGAGGAAGAATAATGTCCTTGAGTAGGCTCCAATGGATAGGATTTGTGCTTAAAAGGAAGAGTTGCTTTGTGTGGGGTCACAGAGAGTGCCAGCAGTGAAGGCAGAGTATGTGGATGCAGGTGCTGGTAGGTGGGTAGTATGTGGTGACATCTGTGGAAGGTCTCTTCTGGTTCCTTTAGTTTTCTCAGTGAAGTAGAAATGAGAAGACAGAAAGAAAGCTTGGAATATTTGAGAAGATTAGAAGTGGGAAAAGCCATTCAGGAGAATGGGAAAATGAATGTTCCTGGGACACTAAGTATGTTTCTGGTAGCGTTAAGAGTGTATCTGAGGATTTATCCACAAGTTGAAAGAAAGTGAGACCATGCAGCAAGATTTTACATTTTTTCCTCCATTTTCTTTCTGTTATTTGGTGGAGGTTGGGCATAGACAAGAGAGTTAGATTTTAACCAAGATTCCAGTCTTCTAAGTAAGTATGATAAATCTGAAAAGAGATGAAGAAATGAAGAGCCTATGTAAGGGTGTAATCAAAAAGATTGGCTGTAGAATTTAAGCTCAATTAGAAAGGGCTGATAACATCAAGGGATGAGGGGTGGTGGAATGGGGTGAACTGGTGGTTTGGAGTTCCAAGTGAGTTTGAAAAACAACCTGGGATAGAATAGTAGAGGGAATGAGCAGAGAAGATTGTAGGTCAGTGGGTGAAAGTATGGCATTAACACTGAAAAGGGTTGCATTTATTGGTAATGCTATGGTCGAGGGCTAAAGCCATGGAGTAGAGGTTGTAGAGAGCAGTTGATACAATCAATACTGAAGAAAAGTTCAAGGAACTGAGAGACCTGGTGTGGGCATGATGGTCTACTTGTGTGCACATAGCTCTAGAAATCAAGGCAGGAGTATTATTGCAGAATATGACCATGAGCTGAGAACCAGAATCTAGAGCTATGAGGTGAAAGGCACAAGCATCCTAATTTGTGACACCTTCTGATGATGTGAGAGTCAAGCCTGGCATTTTTAGGGGTGAGGGAGAGAAATGTGTTTGAATGTAATGAGGAGCAAGCATGATCCCTACTGTTCTCTGGGTTCAATGATCTGAGAGTTACAAAAGGAGCAACGGTCTCCAGTTGGGAGGTAGACAGGATGTTCTCAGGGAAAGTCGTGTTTTGATGAGAGCAAAAGGTGAAGGGAGTTTTCAGAGAATAGTTTGTGAAAGTAGGGATACAGCAGCCATCACCAAGACGACACCCCCTAATGGTCATCTCCTCTATTAATGCCTCATTTTAGTCCCCTCACTTATGGAATCTGGGCTGACTTATGTAACAATAGATTGCTGTGGCAGTGAGGGTGTGTGATTTGTGAGGCAGGGTCATGAAAGGTTCTGAGCTTCTCCTCGCCCTCTTAGGTCACTGGCTCTTGGTGAATCAGCCACCAGACCATGAAAGACTGTCAAGCTACACCGCGGAGAGGCCTTGTGGAGAGGATGAGTGAATTATGTTGGGAGTGGATCCTTCACCTTCAGTCAAACCTTCGGAGGATGCTGCCTTGCTGACATCTGACTGCCACCCCAAGGGGGACTCCACACCAAAACTGTCTAGTCAGACTTTAACTAATTTCCAACTTGTGAAAACGCCACTATATAACAAATATTTGTTTTTGTTTTAAGCCAAAAGTTTTTGGAGTTGTTCAACATGTAACAAATCTGTAATAACTATGCAGCAAATCTATTGATAACTAGTAAAATTTATTTATGAATAATGAATTTCAGAAGACACAGTAGATAGATTTCAGAACTAGAGGATGGGAGGTAACAGAACAGGGTATGTGGAGAGATTTCAGAGGGTTACAGTGTGGGAGAAGAGTGGCAGTCTGGGGAATTTGTGTTGATTGGCATCATCAGGAATCAATGAAAAACTGAGACAGATAACGGTGTGAGGGAGTGTATCTGGTGATGAAGAGCAAAGGGGTTCTTTACCTTTGATGACAGGATAGAAGGGCTAGTGTATGTAAAAATCAGGAAAAGGCAGGTGTTCGGCACCAAATATTCAGGCACAGATGTTTGAAGAAAGAGTCAGGCCTAAAAGCCGCTGAGCAACACCTTTTTATTGGGAAGCAACTCTCGGGCCAAATTTACCAGTCTGCCAGAGTGAGAGCAGGCAGGGGAAGTGGCAGGAAACCCCGGCTGGGCAGTGACTTTATAGTCTGGGGTGTGAACAGTTTGGTGGTCTTGTCCCTTGGGGATTGGCTGGTGACTTCATCGATCATCGAGTAATTATGGGACACCATCTGCCAGCATCTAATGGGTGGTTGTTGTGCACACACAGGCTGCCAGATGCCCTGCCCCCGCCCGGCTGCCTGAAATCAACCTAACATCTCGACCTTTTTGGTGATATAGGACACTGATACCCAGCTACTTCCTGCTGTTTATGGGGCATTGTGGGGGAAGGGAAGGTTCAGGTGTTGGTTTGTGGGTAGGGAGTGGCTGTAAGTGTGCAAGAGCATTTGGTTGTATGTTATTCCAGTGACCTTGCTCATGCGGTTTTGGGTGAATCTGAGGAGACAGGGAGCAATCATTAGAAGGAGTCTTATCACTAATATGGGAGTACGGATGCAGGTCAGCTAGGTGACAAGAGTGGAGTTTAGCCATCCTGGCCAAGGGTCATCTGATTGTTGCCACTTAAGCCTCTCATCTGAGAGTTCTGACATTTTGCTCGATCATCCCAATTCATCGATGTAGTAGCAGCATTCCTCTTTAGGAATAGACATGTTCCCCCTTTGTTGTCAGGAGATCTAGTGCTCAGCAGTTCTGCAAGAAAAGTGGGGGAACAGATGTTATTTGTCTTTGTAGGGAGGCCAGCAAGGCAGCAGATGCTGTTCTAGGGAGGGGATTCTGAGCAAACCAGATTAGGGGAACACACTCTAATTGTGTCATTTAGCTTTTAAGCATGAACCTCAAGTAATGTTTTAAAAAGAGCCATTGTCTCTGTTGCTAAATGTCCATGTAGGACTGAGCTTTGGTTATTCTCTCCTGCCAGATGTTTAAGACCAACTTGATCAAAATTGGTCTTGTTCCTATCTATTGCTACAAGTCAGCTGAGATTTCTCAGGGACATTCTTTTTTTTTTTTTTTTTTTTTTTTAAAGAGAGAGAGGGACAGTGAGAGAGACAGAGAAAGAGAGAAACAACTTTATTTAGTTTTTTACATGGCCTTAGTTGCTCCAACACTTAGTTGTGTACGTGGTGCTGGGGTTTGAACTCAGGTCCCAGTGCTTGCCAGGCAAGTGCTGAGCCACTGCTCCAGCCCCTCAGGGACATTCTTGAGGAACTTGTGAAAACCCTCTTGGCTCTTCTATCTTTTGTGCCATCTGTCAGGATAGATCAGGGTCTTGCTGACCACATGTGGCTTCGCTTGGAAGCATCAGGGACATCTCCCTGCCCAATGACCTTTCTGTCTTTGCAGCTGCACATTAGGTGGCTTTCTGTTCTCTAGAGTCACCTGATCCCTCTGATTGGGAGGTCATGTTACCCAGAGTTGCTAAACCTGTAGAGAAGTTCCATTGTCCCCTGAGTTTTTACCCCTTTTGTTTAATAAAAGTAGACGTTAACATTAGATCTTATCTGTGCTGTAGGTGATGGCATATCCTGAAATAGACCTAACAGCACGGTGGGAGTCCCCTTCCCCCAGTACAGAGGGCTCTCTGGAAACAAAGGATAAAGCAATATGACATAATAGTTATGTGTGGGCACATATACAAACTCTTGCAAACTGTAGTAACTCTATTGCAGTTCTATAGGATGGGATACCCAATCAGAATGTATGTTTATGTTACCATATAAGGGAGACAAAGGAACCAGCATGTAAAGGGGAAGAGGCAGAGGGCATTTAAGATAACACTGCTGCATTTGGGGCTCAGCCTCTGCCTTTGGATAAGAATCCACTGAACCAATGCCAGCACGAATAAATGCTGCTTCCTGGTTGAAAGGCTTGGTGTGTCCTCCGCATGAGAGTCCCACAGCGGTAGGGGGGAGGGGTCCTAGTTCTTGGCCACTGGTCTTAGGTGTGTGGTTGGTGTGAACCTTATTGGTTGTGACTGTTATTTGTTTCTTATTTAAAATTTTGATTTTCTTGCTGTTATTCTCATTTTGCGAATGAGAAAATTGAGACCTGAAGAGTTTATGTAATTGGTTTGAGATTACGCAACAGTAAGACTGGGTCACAATTTGAATTTATGTTCTCTAATTTCAGAACATGACCTCATTCCACATTTGCCCATAGGTAGAAATATTTTGAAATCAAAGGACTGTAATTTTTTTAAAGGTGGGATGGAAGTTTATTATCTCATAGATTTGTATTATGTAATTGTAAATACTCTTTTAAAAAGTCCCAGCTGGAAACATATGCATGATGACCTAGGAAGAAATCTGATGGGAAAGTCATTAATATCTGATCACAATGAGGCCAAGAACTGGAAGCTGCCAGTGAATGGAAGAAAGAAGATAACCAGAGGCACAAACAGACACAATGCATTATTTTATCTTTTTCCTCCTCACTCTTAAAGTAAGGGAAGCACTTTGCCTGACAAAGGGCCTAGCAACTGACACTTAATAGTACTTAACAGCAATTAATATTTGACATAGGAGTGAGGAAATGGGGCTTAGCAAAAAGGAAAACGTTTTGCATGAAGATACCCTAAGCAGGATGCTCAGCAGAGAGGGTGGAGCCGTGAGGTTGAAGCTTCTTCTTCCTGCTTTCTTCCTTCTCCAGCGTGCAGGACATGTTCACAATCAGGGGAATCTCTCCACATTCCCCTTGCTGCTTTTCTCCTCTTTTGGACCCTAGAAGTGAGCCAAGGGGAAACATTCAAGCCATCAGTGTAGTTAGAATGCTTGGGTCTATAAAGGGGAAATCGGTACTTTTCTTTTAAGGGGACAAAGAGCACCACTGTTCCAGGTAGATAGAGATGCACATCAGCTTTCACAGCCCCTCTGCTTAGAAAGGGGCTACATTGCTTCTGCTAAGGAAAGGTGTTCTCCAGACACAGACAATACTTCTCATAAAGGTGCTCCTGGGCACAGATCAGACTAGAACTTCTGCGTACATGCTGCTAGGTATGGGGAGGAGAAAACAATGCTTACGAAGGGGGGAATCCTCAACTATAAAAGAGTGAGTTGCACGCCCTCTTTGGCTCTGTCCTCTCCTCCCACTGGGAGAAGTCTTTCTGCTCCCTATATCTGCTCTCTTATTTTCTTAAATAAAATCTGTCTGCTCTGCTTGCCTCGGCAACTCTCGATTTCCATTCTTTGACTCTGGGGGACATGAACCCGACTTTCACCCCACAGGCATCAGAAATTTTGAGAAACCAATGGTTCTGGCAATATATTAGATCATCTTGAAACTTAAAAACACAATTTTAAAAACCAAAGAACACTGTCTGAATTCCCCTTCCCTACAGAGTCATTTAATTGGCCTGGGGTGGGACCCAAATATTGGTAGTTCTTAAAATTTCCCTGGGTGATTTTATGGTATCACAAGGATTGAGAAGCAACTAATAATTTGAAGTATTGTTTTGTCAGGGAAATTTGATGAAAGATCTAAAGCTTTGTAGAAAAGGAATGCAGTTCTTACTAGCACCGTTTCAGGTGTCTGTGGGTGCGGAAGTCCCTCCAAATCACCCCAAGTTAGACCTAGCATGTACTTAGGGAGGAGGTACTGAAGAAACATTTGCAGAAGAGAAGTGGGAATCCAGACCAGTAGAAGCCTCCTGATCGGCATGCCCTAGAGGCCAGGCTCTACACCTGGAGAAGGTGGGCTATGAAGACTGCTCAGACCATGGAATAGTCTGAGGAGCCAAGATTCTAGATCAGTTGTTTCCAACTGTGAGTCAAGGGAGGAAGTATGGGTGGGAGGGTGGCTGTGAATCCATATGCAGACGAAACATAAATATGTCTTGCATGCACATTTATTTTTTCCCCCCTAAAAGTGTACTGATAATGCCATGGTGAATAAAGCATAAAGTTTTCTTTTTAAATGTACTATTGAATTCACAGAAGCAATCATCATATACCAAAATTATGTTTATCATGTGGGAGCCTGTACTCTTTTTTCCTAACGTTGAAAATATATCTTTACATTTTAAAAGTGATATACTCCTCTCATCTCGACTGGAGGAAAGCAGTTTGGGAGGTGTCAGGACATGCATAAAAGTGAGAGGGGTTAGTGGAGGATGGTTCAGGGAAAGTCAATATACCCTATTTGGTTTTGCTTTGGAAGAAGCTGGAGTATGAGCCCTGAGTGCCCAAGTTTGATGAAAATAAATTTTCCTTATCTTATCTTTCTCAAAAGTCAAAGGAGAGAATCCTAGGGTCTTGATTTGGGCTTCTAGAGTAGGCATTTTTTTTCCCGTTTGATCCCTCCAACAAAATCATAGCTCTGGCTCCTGTGAAGAGGGCCAATACCTCCCTCCATCTTGATAATTAGCAGTCAAAAGAGTCTTGCATTTTTTTTTCATCAGCTCCAGGAAGAAACTGTAAATGGTCAAGTAGAATCCCTGCCTAAAACAAATGAATATAATGGTGAAATGCTTATTTTTATAGTGACTCACTCTGTCAAGCTGACTCCTGGATCTAGTGTACAAAGGCAAATTGTGCATTTGTCATCAAATCATTAAGAAGAGAAATGACAATGACTACCCACTGTCTCTGATGTCTATTATATATAAAATCATTTAGGAGATGTAAAGACCATGCAGTTGTGAATCTAAAGACTCAACACTGCAAGCATCAACAGTGACATTCTGCTGCTCAGTTATGCCAGTAAAATGGTGAGTGCCTTTTAGTTTGAGATTTTAATTATAATATAGAATCAAGACAGGAAAAGGCCATCATGATTTAGTGGTAGAATGAATACTTGACTTTCATCCTGGTTCTGAGTCCTTGCTCTGACATTTAAAACTTGTTGATCCTGAGCAAGTCACCTAACCCAGTCTCAATTTCTTCACCTATAAATAGGAAATAACAAGAATTTGCACTCTACTACTTTATTAAGTTGTATGGTTCAAATGGCATAAGTATTGTAAAAGCTTTTCAGAAATATAAAATACCATGTAGTTATTTGGTACTAGCACTGCATTAGTAATCAATGACCTATCCAATTCATATTTTACTTCCCAGATCAGAGCTTTATAACTTTTGAGTTCTGAGTTTAGAATATCCTTATCAACAGTGAATATTTATTGCATGACTCAATAGTAATCATGTGACTTTACGTTGATGGTGATTGTACATACAGTTCTATAGATGTTTATAAACACAAACAGGAGAAACATAGACAAAAACCTGGGATAAATAAGTCTATCTCTAATGTGAAAATATTGACTTCTTGATGAAGTTAATAATAGTTTTGAAAAGTTACGGAAGAAATGGAAATATTGGAACTCCAGGAAGTTTCCACTGCAATACCTGATCAAGCCGTATATGAACAAGGACCAGCAGAGCCACTGTGTGAGCCATCAGGAACTGCCAGGTGCTGCCAACTGTCAAATGTGTGGATGGAAGTTCTTCTTGCTTCCTGATAGAGCACGTGGCATAGATGATCAAAAATGCCATGAAAGGTAGGAGAAAATTATTCAATGACTCAGGACTGAGACTGTCCCACTGGAGTGTCTTTTACTGCTTCTGGAACACACACAGTAGAGATTTCAGACACCATAATTCTCACATCTTTTGTACCTGCTTTTCATTGCTCCATGCATAGGGCACTTTTGGTTCCCTATTTGTTAGTACTGCATTTTGGTTTCTGGTAGTCAGACCGCAACTCCAAACACTGCTGCCTTTGCCAAGCTTGGGCTTCCTGGATTGCAATCATGAGCATGAAGGGTCGGATCCCAGGGCTCAGTTCAGACCCCCAGACCCACAGCAATTGCCTCCAGCCACCACCACCACCATACATCCTGCACATCTGGGAAGGGAGATCATATGGAGACACTTACAGTGATTCCATAATAAACATCTCATTCTTAGCCTCCTGACAACCAAACCAAGAGGAAAAGTTATTGGGTTGTATCATACTCATCTGGCTCTGGAGCACTGTGTGTGACTTTGAACTACTTTTTGTCTCTAGACAACTCCTCTAGTCCCTGAAATGTACCTAGTCTGGGATCGTTCAGTTGGCTGGATCCTGAAAGTAAGTGACTGAGGAGGTAAACCTTGCAGGAAACTCAATTTTCTCTTTGTTGTTCATGGCTTAACAGGACATATAAAAAGAAAAGAACTAATTCACCATGTCTTTCCACCTAGGCTAAGTAGAATGTCAGTGGATAGGCCTAGTTCATGAGAGATATTTTTTCCAGTAAAGAGACATATGGCCTATGTATATTTCTCCATTTCACAGGTTGAGCAGAGAATTCTAAATATTAGTGAAGTACTGAAGATGATTGTTAGAGGATTTAAAGCTTACTGGAAAGGAGGAATTTAGGGAGGTGTGGTGATTATGATGATATCGAAACCTCAGGAAAGTCAGAGTGTGTGTGCACACCCCGTTGCCACCCACTTGGGAATGGTGGAGCATCACAAAGTTCTCCCAGAAGTTCCTAAAGAGAAGCCACTTGGAAGACATATGATTCAGAAGACCTTCAGCGTTCAGGGGAATGACGCTGTGCTGTGAGCAGAGGGTGTTGTGCAGACCCTGCAGAGGAACTGCTGGGCAGATGGTGTCCATATGAATTTCTTTGGCAAGAGGCACTTGAACATTCTGAATTCATGAAGTTAAAATCCGGTAACAAAGGAGTTTATCAGAGTATCAGAGAAATGCCAACTTCAGCTGGGAATGTATAGGAAATATCCCATGAAAGTGGAGGATTGCTAATGACTTATGATACTGCAAAAGTGTGGCTGAGTCAGACCATGTCTCTACTATCTCAGATCAGGGCAAAATTCTGATGAAGTAGGACAAAATTCCCTGATAAGTAAGAAAAATCAGAACAATCAGAAAAATCCTGACATTCACTTTTTAAATTATTACTCTTTCAGATTTACTTTGCTTTTTTATAATTCCTTAATCCCGGAATGAACTTATTTTAAAAACATAATAATTTTTTTATATACAACATTAATTTTTAGAATTTGAATTTGTGGCCTATTAACAGATTTCTTCCCCCAGACATATGCTACAGAGTGGTATAATAAACTTGATTATGTAGGAGTTTACTTAGAACAGAATGAGTCATTCCCGTCAGTGAAAGAGTTCCTGCTGTCCGTTTAGTCTCTAACTCTGATTAAGAAAAAAAATCTGTGCTAATATTTAGTCAGTCACTTAATATTTCATAATGAGCACTGAATCTTTTAAAGGCACTGAATCTAGCAGCATGCACATTTCTGTTTGTTTCATCGTGGGTTTGGAATTTTTGTGCAAATTTTTTCATGGTCCCTGATTCTCTGGTTTTTAAATAGATTAGTATGACACTACAATATTTCTTGTTAGTGGGGAAAACTGGCAGCAATAATCGCCCAGCAAAAATAGGGGTATGTTCCCAAATAAAGAGCATTTTTAAAATTTGGGGACTAAAGGACCATATTCTGTTTGGCGATACTGGTGCCATTTGTTTGCTATTCATCTTTTTCTTTGGTCTACTCTTCTGTGCCAAAACCTAGATCTTTCTTTTCCTCCTCCTGTCTCTTCCTTTACCCCCCTCCCCCATCCCCTGCTGTCTTTCTTTTTTGATGCTGGGGAATCTAACCCAGGGCCTCATGCATACCAGGTAAACGGTCTACCACCGAGTCACAAACACTGCCCCATATATCCAGGTCTTTTTGCTTCCGTCAAATTTAAAGGAAATGCAAATAAATTATAAAACATCTTTAAATTTCCTGTATGCTTCTGTGCTGTTTCATGAAGAGATGGAAAAAGGAAATTACTGTGCTGGATACATGGCGCTCTCGTGGTCACATGGTACAACACCCCCCACTAACACTCTATTCTCTTTCCTAGACAGTCAACTCAAATCCCACATTTGCCCAGGCTTGCCAGCAACTCTGTCCTTCCCTGCCCTCTCATCTAGCTTGCTACATCTGTTTCATTCCTCCATCTGTAGCTCTCTGCCCTCTTGGCTCTTTCTCTTCACCAAGTATGCCACCACAGCATAAGGAAGTCCCTGGAAGTGAGCAGCCACCAAGCCATTTCCTGAAACTGGCAGAGAAAGATGGCAAGCATGTAAATATTTTTAGCTCTGTCAAATAGACTCAGACACAATCTAATACAGATTTAGAAAGACCATGCAGAAGGATTGGCTCCTCCCCACTTCTTTTCATTTCTAACACTTCTTCCTCAACACTTCTTGTTATGTGTGATTTGCCGTTTGCAGTCTCCTTGGAGGAAGTAAGGAGAGGAGCTGAAGGCTTCTTCAGGAGGTGGGGTCTGCCTGTCTCTTCAGAGGTTGCAAGACCTTAGCCTGACTCTGCAGTGGTACATGGGCACACAGACAAATTGTGGTTGGCAGTTCTAACTAGACACCTACATTTGGGAGTGCAGTTCCCTGCCATGTTGGTGAGGAGTAAGACAACGAGACAGTGAACATGCACATCTCTTTTGAGAGAGGAAAAGAGGAATTGGTAAAAACGTAAGAAAGGGGTAAGATTGGAACAAAACTGGAGAAAGTGTCATAATTGAGGTGAGGAGCCAGCAGAGACTGAGGTAAAAGAGACAATGAGGACACTTAGGAGGCAATGGAATGACCCACGCAAGAAGAAGGTCTTCAAGTTTCATAGCACCATGTTTTTTCTTTCCCCTTAAACATCTTTTCCTATACTGGTTTTATGGTTGCTATTTGTGAACGCAGTTTCTCTTCTCTTCTGGTCTCCTTGGGGATTGGGACCCGGGTGTGGTCTGTTCTTGTGGGAAAAAGGTATGCCTTGGGCACTCCCAGAAATTTGCTGGTTGTTACACAGAGCTCATGCTACTAAAGGGCATTGTGTAAACTTGAATACATGCAAGGAGCCATGCCGAGTGTGAAAGACCTACTAGGGTCGGATGCTGATGACAGGCCCAGCTGCAGTTTTGTGGTCTTGCCACTTTCCAAGAGTTCATTTAGATACAATTAAGCGTCCTTCTCTAGATTATCACCTTCTCTATATGTTTATTACCAGCACTAAGGCAATGCCAAATGCTATAAGTCAGATACTGTAAAATCGATCCATCAGTAAACAAATAAAAAAATAAAAAGCTGTGTTCATGAGGAAAAATTACAAAGTACAGATGACTTTTTTTGGATAAGTTGGTATAACATGAATATCTTTCCACATCATTAGATTTCAGGGAGGTATCAGCAAATATGGTTTCAGAACAAGTTATTTTGCATTAGATTCATGCTGGATCTAATCATCATTTATTCTATGACTTAGTATTGCTAGTTAGGAAAAGACCAAATTCTTCCTTGGAGCTTACATAATCATGAAACACACAGCTCTTCACCATAGAGCCCAGGATAGAAATAGCCATTTGGAAGACAGGAGGAAGACATGGCTCTTTTTATTAGCATTGCTGCTTTATTTTACAAAGGAATTTAGTAATGACTAATGAATTAATATTTATAAAGTATTTCATAAAGCATTCAATTTTAAACCATATACTATATTATTCATTAATATTGGTTTAGGTAATGATTTTGCCTTTTACTTTTCAACGATGAAGAAAAAAATGCCCTTCAATGCAGAAACACATCTAAGATATTTTCTAGTTCTCAGTTTTGAGTTTATAGTCTACTGAAAAATAAGGTATTCTAAAAAATGCTTTAATGTCAGAATTACAATACCCGACTTATTATTCACAGCATAATTTTTTATTAAAAGCGTTTCAATCCCATTATCATTTTTAAACTACTTAGCTACAATCAAAATGAAAATGCCCATTTCTTCATCTTTATTCATGCCTTTCACATTTCAATGCCCTAGAAAGAGGCTTTCTCCACTTTCAAATGAAAAACTCTGGGTTGCTCATCTTATCTGAAAGTTAGATGTGTGTAACTGAGATGAATGATGGAAAAGTTCCCCATCATCAGCCCCTTGCTCCCCGGAATATGGTGCCTCTTCCTCTTTCACTAGAATGGGTTGGTTCTCTTGCCAGGGTCATGTACTCTCACCTTCTTGGTGGTCTCAGTGGGTTAATCACCTGAGCTTTGAGGACAAGATTTTTTCCTTATGCATCAAATTGGGAAGGTTTTCTCCAAAAGTGGCACTAGAGTGAAAATAAAGTTCTTCGAATGATAGCAAAGAGATGCTGTTCTTCTAGTGGATGCTAATGGAAACACAGTCTGTTAAATGTGTGTTTAGTAGACTCCAAGAAGATTTGACAAATACGTGGTATGAAAATACATTTCCTCCTCAAATCATGCCTTCTGGAACTTTATTTTCAAAACATAGAAGTCTTAGAAGGAAACGTAAAAGACTTGGTACAATTTAAGAGGTCTGGGTTATTAAAAAAAACTATACAGGGGCGGGAGCGGTGGCTCAGTGGTTACAGCACTTGCCTGGCATGCACAGGTACACAAGTTCAAACCCCAGCACCACATACACAACAAAGTCTTGATGCAATGGAAGCCACATGAAAAACTAAACAAAATTGATTCTCTCTCTCTCTCTCTCTCTTTCTCACTGTCTCTCTTTAAAAAAAAAAAAATATATATATATGTATTTGTGTGTGTGTGTATATATACTCACACATTCCCAGACAAGACATGAATGTTTCAGAAGGACTATCTTTTAACAGGTTTTACTTTATTGTCTTACTTGGCATAACAGAGAAGTCAACGCCCTATTTTATAGATGCCATCTGCTTTTGGTTGACCTTAATTTTCTGGATGACAGCTTTGCTTCAAATATTTTGTCATGACTAAATTTCATTTAGCAAGAAACATTTAAGTTAGTTTGTGAACAAGAAATCAGATGTTCTGAATCCAAACATGGAATTACATTGCGATAATGCTTAATTTATCTTAGATTTTAACAAACTGATTTATAATTGTGTTTATGCTCTCAGAATAAACTCCATTTTTAATTTGGCAATTTAGAAGACAACAAAATGCATGGTTGTATTTATTTTAATTCCATTTCATCCAGATATTTCATAAAACAACAGAATGAAATTTATTATAAAGATATATTGTGGTCCATTAATAATGAAAAAACTGATTACACATTTTAAAAATAAAACTTAAAACTCAGAATTTATGATAGATTTATTTGCATTTCAATTGGCAAGCTTTATTTCATTTTGGACAAAAATCAGAATTTTCCAAATTGGTCTAATTGGTCTGGAATGCTTCTTAAAAATGCACATTCCCAATTCATTTATTCTAATATAATGAGCGTGGGGTGAGATCTAATAATGCCCCCACATGATTCTTAGGGCCTGGCAGGGATGGAAAACATTAGAACAGGGCCGGTTCTGAGTTCCTAGGGTACATTTAAATAGTTATCTGGGGAGTTTTCAAATGATGTCAGTGCTCAGGCCTCCACTCAGACCAATTAATACAGACTTCCTGGGACTGGGTTTTGGAATAGTAAAGTAAAATTCCACCTCATTAAACTATATTATGCCATATCACATACTGATGGGAAATGGAATTTGATGATTATGTGAAAGAGTCTCTTCAAAGGACAGGTGGAAATCCAGGATACCTGGATTGTCAGCTCCACAATGGTAAGAAACATCTGTCTCATCATCTCCATCCCTTACACCTGGGCACAGTGACTTCCACATATATTATGGATGCATAATAACTATGTATTGAGTAAGTAGCTAGGTTCTATGCCCTGAAGTTTTAATTGTCTTCAAATGTTGAGTACTTGCTGCAAGTGAGCGTCAACAAGTGGACGTGAAATATAGTCCACCAATGGTTAAAACTGAGAGGAGAGAGAACAGGTGAAGCCAGAGGAAGACAACTCCAAGGTCAGCCGCTTCTTGCCCCCACAAACCCAGAGTGAGTGCTCATGTCAGTAGCCAGCACTGAATGACTTTGGTCAGCAGTACATATAGTAGTTACCTTGATGAGTGTCCATTTCTACTCCTGGGGATGGCAGAGGGTAGCATCCAGACTTTGTTGAATAGGCCAGAAGAATCCCTGACCTCTACCTCCCACCCATCCGTTCTGCACCTGGTCCTTGTCAAAATACAAACTCATTTGAGTTAATCTTGGCTCAACTCCTCCTGCCCACATCTACTTTCCCTCCTGTTTATCAGTCATAGCCAGTACAAATTTGGCACTTAGAAACTGTCATTTTGTTGTGTGGCCACAGTGGTACCAAATATGATGCCAACGACATCATGTGGCCAACTAATACTTAAAAATAATAAATATAATAGACAAAGGAGATGACCAGGTATATACCACCTTTTGATACATAGGAAAAGAGAATGTAATATAGAGGACAGGGAAATGGCAGAAGCTTTGAGGTAGTTTTCATTTCTGCACTTTATAGAAATGGTCAAATGTGATCACTTGGCTAGAACAAGTCTCAGCTGTGAGAGGAGGTTGGACAGCCAACTAGGACAGGCAAAGAAGTAATTAAAGAGTACCTGGAAGGTCTGGGTAGAGTTGAACTAGCAGAGCCAGATGACTGGCAGTGTAATGCAGTGGAAAGAGAATTGGAGGAATATTCAGAAAACTCCAGCTCTGTTCTCAACTCAGTTTACTTACTAAGTGAGTGACTTTGGGCAAAAAAGTCCTCTGAAACTTGCCCTTCATACCTGATACAGGGTAAGTAGTTTACCTACTTTATAAGATTGTTGGATAGAGGGAATGAAATAAATCATGAAGTACTATTTAAACCTACACTCTGTTTAACAATCACAGCTGCTGGTCTTTGCTTTTCAGAAATTATGAAGGACAGTTCTCTGCAAATAGCAAGAAGTGTATCAGTTTATACTGATACCTAGGAAGCCAGCAGAAGAAATCATCAAGCAATTAATTCACAACAATGTAAAAGAACCAAGAAGTTGGGAAGCAAATATGGCTTGCAGATCAAGTGGTGCCTTACTGATTTTTATTATCCACTTTAATGAGGAACAATCCCCCCAAAGACAGAAATAATGGGTGCAATACTGCTTGACTGTCAGGTGATCAATAAAGCTGAACTGTTCAAAACTCCCAGTATCATCTGTTTATTTTTGGCATAATATGTGTGATTATCCTTCATTAACTGGTAATATACTGTATTGTGTTCTCTGTATTACAGAATGATAATGGGATAAGCAATCAACTCAAGGATTTCAAAAAAGGTTGATCAATTTACCAGGATTTCAGAAGAGATTACTTGAATACACTATAGACAAACAGTGGTATTCGCTATTTGTAATCAATTTCCTATGGTGGATAGAATTGGAAGAGCTGTGTCATTTACAGAATGCCAAAGTGTAATAGAAGGAGAAGAAATCTTCTATGCTTGGCAATTATCCATAGGCCCTGCTGATCTGAAAACAGTATTTTTTCTAAAGCAGAATAGCAGAATCATTTAAAGAATGAGGTAAATACGCAAATCCACAACCCCTTTGCAGACGTTCTGAATGGGAGCTCTTGGGTAGAGCTCAGAATGTGAATTTCATCAAACATCTTGGAGATGCTAATGCTCATTGAAGTTT
Source organism: Aplodontia rufa (assembly GCA_004027875.1). Taxonomy (NCBI): domain Eukaryota; kingdom Metazoa; phylum Chordata; class Mammalia; order Rodentia; family Aplodontiidae; genus Aplodontia; species Aplodontia rufa. Next base: position 43,625 of record PVKS010007632.1, on the reverse strand, counting down.
GAGATCTGCAGAGAATAATGGTATTATTCACTATGCATTAAACATTATAAATATGGATCAGAGAATTGAGAATATCAATAAACACTCAGAGGAGTCTAAATACGAGAATATATTTACTATTCCAGAAAATTGAAAGACAAATCAGTGATTTTGAAAAATTTGGAAGTAAGTCATTCAAAATGAAAATTAATTTCAGTAGTGAAACAGAGGAAACATGATTGGGAACCAAACTCTGGTGCCTGTCATTATAGCCATCCCTTTGATCTTGACGGAGAATTTTCAGGTCAGTTCCTCAGAGGATCTTCTCTCCTTTATAGATTTTTCCCCTCTTCCGGGTGAAGAATGTTAATATTCCCATTAGTGAACCAAATTGCTATCCTCCCTGAAGTTCAGTAGTTCCCAATCTTGAATCCACATTAGGATCTCCCGGAATAATTATTTTTGGAAATACTGATTCCTAGGCATAATTCCAAGTCAGTTTCATCAGAGTTTCTGCAGGTGGGATCTTAGCATTGATATTTTAAAAATGCTTCAAGTAATCCTAGATTTGAGAGAAAGGATTGAGAACCATTGTGTAGGTAAATGCAGGTGGGATTCAGGAAATGGGGAAGAAAGAAAGCGATGAACGTGCTTTCTCACTCAATTATGCCTACGTACAAAAATAAAATAGAATTTCTAAATAAAGTTTAAACATTAAAAAATGCTTGAATTAACAATGGAACTAAATACATTCAGGCAACCAAATTGGTTTTCTCTTTGAAATACTCTGCACACCACCCAACCCTTCTTTTTCAAGCTTCATTTATCTTGCCAAATTTAAGGTTTTCTTTTTGGCTGGTTGTAATTTCAGAAGTCACAGAGCTGGCCTTCCTGATTCTGTATTGATTATTCTGCCTTCATGATGCTAAGATGTAAGTGTGTTTTGTGGGGTTCAACTCATTTTCTGTTGACCTATAAGGAGAATTTCATGCATTGACTACCAGATTTGTCTTCTTCACACTTGAGAGAGGGATTAGGTACTTGAAGGAGTTGACAGGTCACTTTGGAAAGTCTTATGAATGCTAGTTTGGCCATAACTATATCTGTAGAGAAGTTGGTTTTGTTTCTTCATTATTGATTGATTGACTTGATTATTTCTCCATCAACAAATTTACATTAAGCATCTGAATTGTCTCAGGTGTTTTACTTCACACTGAGCTCATTACTAATCCCTGTCTGGTAAGTACCTTATTCTTACTTCTCTTTTTCCTTTTCTATTCTTCTTCTCACCTTTTTTTTTTTTTACCTCCTACACAAATAACTTGTCCCTAACATTTGTGGGACTTGGGGAAAGTATACGAACGAAGGCTGAGTGCAGTGGCACATGCTTGTAATCCCAGTGACCTGGGAGGCTGAGGCAGGAGGATTGCAAATTCAAAGCCAGCCTCAGCAATTTAGCAAGACCCTAAGCAACTTGGTGAGACTTTGTCTCAAAATGAAAAATAAAAAGGGCTGGGGATGTGGCTCAGTGAACTTAAGTGCCCCTGGGTTCAATCCCCAGTACCAAAAAAACCCCTCCCCAAACCCACTTGCTGTATGTCTAAGCATTTTAAAGTTATAAAACAAGCTTACAAACAGTTAAATAAAGTAATAAAATATGTTCAATCCTCCTACCTTGACAAATATGCTCTTAAAATGAGCCAGAAGGTAGGTTCACATTTAGAATTCTCAAGTTCCTCAGAATTTTAAGCTAGAACATGGTGTTCTCCATACCCAGCCTGGCTCCTCCAGCTCTTGCAGGGTTGTCAAATACATGAAGACGGGTCTCAGGTTTAATCTCTGCCCATAAATACTGCCTTGCTCCTGGCAAATAGCTGTCCCCTAGAAGTGTGTACACCAGTGGCTAACCCTTGGGAAGGGAGACCCCAGGGTGGAGGACCATGCAGGTTCTGGAAGTGGCAAGGAAATCTAAGGTCCTCCACTCCCAGAGCATGGTCAAGGTGGGGGATGGGTGCATATTCCTAGTAGACAAGTCCCTTTGGTCCCAAGAGGTGGTGTGCAATGTTAGAGGAGTCAGAATGGGAGCTATCTTAAATGTAGCATCTTCTAAACTTGGAGTTCCTCTTACTTGAGCCTAAAGGTGGTTCAATGTAAACACTTGTTTTGCTAGTTCAACATTTATTGAGCATCAAGTAAGCGAAAGGATAGTGGATATTATGTGTGTTAGCATGGAAAAGGAAGAATGAGGGAAGAATGTAGAAAACTCTTTTTCTTTCCTTTTTTCATTATACTTAATTTCTCTGTTGGTATTTTTGGAGACTCTGTACACATCTTGGACCATGTTCCTCTTGAAGATTTCCGTGTCTAATGTTTATCATGAACATGTGTGAAGAAAGGGGGAATAATTTCCCCAAGACTTTGCTGATACTTTAGGACACTACCAGCCAGAGCGCCAGTGTGAGGTTGAGGGTAGAATGGACCAGATGAGACTTAAACTGTGTGGGGCACATTGCTCATGTTACTCGTGAATAGGAGTTAGGCTTTATCCTTGAGGTATAATTCCTAATTTGGGGATTCTTTTGCATCCATTTTAGACTCTGCTATAATAAATACAAATAAATTCATCTATGTCAAAATATAATTTTGTTTTACCTTTTCCTTGATGATGAGTACAAGGAGTTCAGAGGCAGTTAAAACTGTTGACTTCTGGGTCCAATAATAAATATGCAAATGTGTGCTAAAATAGAAATCCAATTTGAAATAATTCCGGTGAAATTGCATAGAGAAGGTTAGCTTAAACTGGTGCACTTCTCTCTGTCTGATTGTATTTGGGGCTGTGTGGAGAATCAAAGCTAAAGATTGTAACTTGAATTGCATTGGGCACACAGGCATTTTCCAAACAACTGAGGCTTTTGCTAGGCTCTTGGGGAGCTGTTGGGATTGCATTGTGCTTATCATAGTGAAGGATACCTGGCAGTAACCTCTCTCGTTAAACCTGAACTTGGAAAAGATAATTGAGGGAAAAATACTAGTGAGTACTTCAGGAAGAAGTGTACTTTAAGAATAAGGAAAGGGGCACTGGAGCGATGGCTCAGCGGTTACAGTTCTTGCCTGAGGACGTGAGTTCGAACCCAACCCCAGCACCATGTACACAACGGAGTGTCGGAGCAATAAAAGCCACATGCAAAACTAAATAAAAATTGATTCTCTCTCTCTCTTTTTCACTATCTCTCTCTTTTAAAAAAAAAGAAAAGAATAAGGAAAGGGAGTTGGCAGTGAAAATCCTTGAAAAATATGCTATGGGCTTTTGAGAGAGAACAGGCGTGAAGGAAGTAGCCTTTTTGAAACCAAATCTTAGTGTAAATTGGATAGGAGATCTCTGGGACTGTTTCTTGATTGCTAAACCTGAGTAAATGTAGTGGGAAAACTTTCTGGATATTTGTTGTTGAATAATTTAGTTTATCCTGCTGATTGAAAAATATCTAAACCAAATTGACTTTAAATTGTTTCCATATTAAGACCAAAGAGAATAAATTTTAAGTTTATTATGGCTTCCTTTAAATACCTTTCAGCTCTTTCCAAAACACAGCTCCTTTGACAACAGGATAGGTAATTTGAGTAAAATGATTAACATTCAAATAATCAAGATAGTTAAAAAAATGTCATGAGTTTCATAAAAAGCCTACTCATATAGTCCCATCCTTGGAAATCATTTGCTAATGTTCTGGTGATCAAATAATGAATATACAAGTGGGTTAAAGAAACAAATGCAAACTCATCTAAATTTAATTTACTTTAGATAAAAATCACATATATGTTTAATATTGAATTTTAATGATATAAATGTTTCAGGGGGAAAGTAGGAGTTTGAGTAAATATAATAAATTAATTATAAGTTCCTAAGAAGTTTTCTCTAGTTTCTTTTATTCTTTATTCCTGGCTTTTGATGAAACATCTAAAAAAATAGTATTGTAAATCTCTCTCTCCTCTTTCTCTCTCTTCTCTTCTTGCTCTCTCTCTCATTTTGTTTCTTTAAACATTTTGTATCTCTAAGCAGATAAAAACCATTTTAGAATGTATTATTTTCTACTAGCTGAATCTTCTTTTCCTGGCACTTGGGGTGGGAGTGTTTTGAAGGAAGCTATGGAAGAGTCTAGAAGCACAAATTTGTGAAGATATCCAACCATGTTTAATTTTAGTTTGTACCTCAAAAATTCAACTTTTCTAATTATATTTTATTGATAAGTTATATTATACCTATTATGAAGCACAGTTAAATTTCGTAATTGAGGACTCATGTACCATAAACCCAGGAAAACAGAATCAGAGAATCAATGTGAAGGAGAGGAAAAGCCCATCAACATGGGTTGGTACTATTGCAATCACAATGCTCAAGCATAAAAGCCAGCTATTCTTTTCTAATTTGATGACTGTGTGAATATTTGGTCAACAAAACAAGCATTTTAGTTAAAACTTTTGTGAGCCTACAGTACATGGAAATAACATTTTTTAAAAAGCATGACTGATTTTGTGTCATTTTATTTGAAATGCCTATGCTCACATAAGATTGTATTGTACCTGAAGGACAATTTATGTATTCAATGAAAAGTATACAATTGGGGGGCTGGAGCAATGGCTTAGAAGTTGTGGTGCTTGCCCGGCATGTGCAAGTACATGGGTTCAAACCCCAGCACCCACATACACAACCAAGTGGCAGAGCAATGGAAGCTGTGTGAAAAACTCAACAAAACATCGAGTCTCTCTGACTCTCTCTGTCACTGTCCTTCTCTCTAAAAAAAAAAAAAAAAAAAAAAAAGTATTAAAGTATACGATTGGGAGTAGGAATAGTTACCTGCAGGGAGCACTTTCGATCAGTTGGTGAGACCCGCTTAAAAGTCCAACTAACTTAAGAAGTTGTTTCATATCTAATTAGATCATTAAGGAGTTCGTAATTATAATGCAATATTTCCCATATTCACCTAGTAAAGTCCTAGAATAGCTAATGACAGTGAATATCACCCTGTGCCCTGCTAGCTCTGATCCCTATACTGTGAACCAATCCTGGGACCAAAGGCTAATTGGCATACTTTATGTCCTGTTCAAATTTTATCATTACAATGCACTCGAAGTTTGCAATTTTTATCATCACACTTCACTCAAAGTTTGCATTCTATCTAATAGTATGTACACAACTCTTCTGATGTTAATAAGGTGTTTTAACTTGGGATCTAGTAGTATTTTTAAAATGCACCGTGTTTACCATGGTGCTTCTCCTATCTCCAGAATAGTTACCTTAGATTCCCCTGAGGATACTCATACCACAGTAGGAGAATCATTGTCCTGAAGGGTAGTTCCATTAAGCTGTGATGATTTTGTAAAATGCTCTTCTTAACCTCAGGGCTGCTATCCTGGGAAATAATTTTCTAGAAGCACTTGGTGATGGTGGAGACACAAGGAGCCATTTATCTTCAGGATCATCCTTTTCAACACTTGTCACTATGGTTCTTCTGATTACATCATTTTTTTTTCTGCTCTAGTCTCAAAACTTTACAATTATTCAACTATAAGTTTATGACTGCTTCAGGGAGAGAAGACTCTAGAAATTGACCTTGCTTTACTGTCTTAATAATTTTTTTCTTTTCAACAACAGAAAATTATTGAGTTTTTTTTCTATTTCTGGGACACAGGGAAGCAAAGAAGTATAAGGCTCTGCTCTTAACCTATGTAATAGGGAAAATAGACCAGAAACGTGGAAAGAAAAAGATTTTAAAAGATAGCAGGCATGAATGGCAGATTGTTTCATTTTATAATTTAAGTCAACAAATGCATTCTCAGTGTGACTCTTTGATCAGGCACTAGGGAGATCAAATGGAAAATAAGATATTCTTTCTTCTTTTTTTTTTTAAAGAGTGGGACAGTGAGAGAGAGAGAGAGAGAGAGAGAGAGAGAGAGAATCAATTTTACTTAGTTTTTCACGTGTCTTTTGTTGCTCCAACACTTTGTTGTGTACATGGTGCTGGGGTTCGAACCCACATCTAGTGCATCCCAGGCAAGCGCCATAACTGCTGAGCCACTGCTCCAGACCCGGAAAAAAAGATATTCTTACACATGAACGTAATCTAGTAGGACAAGGTCAATGTGGTAATTGATGTAGTGCAACCTCTATGGAAGCACAAGAGGGTGTGGCTACCTCTTTGGGAGAGTTTGTGGAAGTGAAAAGGTTTTCTCCATTTTTCTGGGTACGTTCCTAGTTTGCCATCACTTCTTTAATTTCCAGCCCCCCCCCCCAGGAATAATTACTTAACCAATTTCTTGGGATGTTGTCCTCTTTTTGTTTGGATAAATTCACCTCGTTGCTGTCATAGGTCTAGGGACTGGCTGTGGAATAACAATGTGGCTGGTGCAAATTTGTCAATTCCAAATTCTCTTCCTCAGTCATCAATGCTGCTGACATCCTTTCCACACCTCACACACACTCTCTCCTGTCCCCTCAACAGCAGGAGACACAGATATCCATTATTTTTCCCAGCCCAGCCTCCACTCCTCTGTCAACAGATAACTGGTTTGTTTGATAAATAAGGGAGAAGTATAGAGATAAGGCTAGTGGAATAGTCAAGGGACAAATGACAGTGATCTCAGGTGAAAGATCTTGGTCTTTAGCATTAAAAACATATGAATGTCTTTATGATGGAGGTTATGTCTTCCTATCTCTACCCCAAATCACAGGATAGGAATCATCACGAAAAAGTCATGGAATGCTTATGAACTGAAAGAAGAAACAGTCATGAACTAAATCTCAAAGACTGCATATGATTGGCCATGAAGAAGAGGTGGAATTAATTAACCAAAGAATTAATGTTTAAAGAAACATAGAGGTATGAAAAAAGGATATATATAATATATAGACATATATATAATATATAGACATATATAATATGTAGACATATAGATTATTTTTCTCAGCTAAACCTCCACTTCTCTGTCATCAGATAACTAGTTTGTAATTTCTAAATTGCAGATTTTATGTGTGTGTGTATATATATATATATATATATATATATATATAACTGTGCAAAGGGTTTGATGTGATTGAATGGGATGGGGTACAGAAAGAAAGGGAGATGACAGAAAATAGAGGGAGCTGCTGGAGGAAATTTTATAGGCATTCAGAGGATGGTGATCATTGAGAACCAGAGCAGTAGGGAAGCATTTCAGAGCTGTAGCCTTTTGTAGGTTAGATGAGGACCTACATTTTGTTTGAAAGAACAGTTAGATTTTAGACAGGGAGAGATATATGGGAAAGCATTTTCGACATGAGAAATGGAATGAATTATGACTTGGAGGCCAGAATATACTGGAATTCTTCCTTTTCTTGTAAAAGCAATGTCCCTTCTTAACCTTTCTACGTGGTTCATCATTTTTCCCCCTCTGCTCCATTTCCCATAATGAATTGTGTGGAAAAAAAGTCTTTACCAAAAATTTGCCTAAATCCTAAAGAAAAAAATCCTAAAAAGATCATTGACTTATGCTAGTATTTTGACTGAAAGTAACTTGGAAAAAAATGGGAAAAATGACCATTTTTGCTTGTAACTGTAGACCAATGAATACATTTTGGGCTGCATGGTATTTTGTTTATTAAGCTCACTGTCAGCCTCTTTTATTGCCAGCTGAAGTACAGTAATATGATTTTGTTCCAAATCTTACATTCTGCCAAAGGTCTGTTTCTCAGCTGCATTTTGGGAACAGCTGTCAGCCCCAAGCAATCTGATTGCTTTTCTTGAATGATAAATCACTTCCCTGTACACTGATTTGTTTAGGTACAATAGTAGGAGACATCTTTCCGCCCAGTGTGTTAACAGAGGAAATGATAGGATGATTGTGGTGAAGGGGAAGGGAGGAAGAACTTGTGGGTGTTTCCTCACTACTTAATGTTCAATTAGTGTTAATCTTCATTTGAGTGAACAATGGAAAGAAATTCTCTTTATTAGCTCTTCAGAAGGCGGCAGGAAAGAGCAGAAGTCCTCTCTCCACTAGGAACCATTATCAATTTACTTGATCTTCCAATAGAAAACAAGAAGAGTAGATTGTCCAGGATTCTACATTCTTCTGCTTATAAAATTACCCATACAAATTGCAAGGGTTAAAAGGGTTTTAAAAATTATGAAACTTAAGTTTCATTGAAGTATCCAATTAGTGAGACTCAGCAGTCCATGAAAATGTTTATCATATTCCCAGCTCAGCTAAAACCTTATCTGCTCCAATTTCCTTGCACAGAATCACAGAAATCTACATTTGCTGCTTCTCTTTCTAGAAAAAAAGGGCAAAAAGGAAAGAGGGCATTTCATATTTCAAATATCATGTTTGCTTGCTTAAATTTTAGTTTTGGAAAAATAAAACATCGAGGCAAGAAGAGAGGGGAATTTAAGTCTTTCTTTTGCCTTGAGGTTTGTTCACAATGGTGTGTCTATCTCTGATGAGCTAGTCAACTCTTGTCTTTGAGAGACCCTAGCAATTTATCTGTCTAGGTCTTTTTCTTGAATGTAAGGAAGGTAACTGATAAATTGCAGATTTTCCCTAAGAACAGTAAGTGGCCTACAATGGCATGATAGTATGTTTTTGGCCTTCAATTTGTAAAAGTGTCTCCCTTCTCTGTAAACAGGGATGGCCTTGCCATGTGCCCTGTGCCCTCAATTTCTGTGTCCCCAGCCTCTGTAGGGGATGCTTGGGGGCTGGCTGCTCCAGCAAGCTGAGCGGTACAATCACACAATGCTGAAAAGCCGTTGGCATCATTCCTCAGCTCGATGTCCGCAGGCCAGGCACTTACTGAGGATGCTCTTTTATTTTAATAAGTAATTTTTTTAATGAGCCAACAATGGCAAAATGTCAAATGCAGAGACTTCAAGGATGAACAACACAATTACAAGGAGCAGGAAGTCTACTGGGCTTGTGATATTCAGAGTCTTTGGAAAGGACTTTCCTTGAACTGATTTCAAAACTGATTTGAAAACGTATCTTTGCCACTAGTCACAGGAAAAGTAATGTTGCCGGTATTAATTTTCAGAGTTTGCAGGATGAAAATGGCAGGTGCTAGGCATAGAGAGGGTAGGGTAATGTGGGGAGAAGTCGTATTTTGTAAGAAGAGAGTGGTAGAAGTCACATAGCTGGCCCGATGAAATATACTTCCACCTGTCAATTCACCCCATCTAGAAGTATCTGATGCTTACAGACACTGAGAAGAACTGTTATAGTTTGGATCTGGAACATCCCCAAAGACCCATATGTTGAAGACCTGGTCCCCAGTCTTTTTTTGTACTATTGGGAGGTGGTGGTATCTTCAGTAGGTGGAGCCTAATGGAAGGGGGGTGGGAATGAGCCCTCCCCCTCCCCTCCCCCTCCCCTCCCCCTCTTTCTGCTTCTCAGCCCAGCATGGGGCAAATAGGCCTTCTCCACCACATACTGCTGCAATGATATACTATGCTGCCTCAGGCCCAAAGCATCAGGGCAAAGTAACCATGGACTGAAACCTAGGAAACCATGAGCGAAAATAAACCCTCTCCCTTATTAACTTGATTATCTCAGGAATTTTGTTACAGTGATGGAAAGTTGACTAACACAGGAAGTCCAAGGAAAACAGCACTCTAGTAGTGGTGGTGAATTTAATTCTCCTACTGATGAGAGGTGTGTCCTTAGATGATTCACTTGAGATATATATTCTCTCATATTAAAAAGAAGGGCCTGAATTTGAGGTCCACCCAGATAAGATTTTCCCTAATATAGTTTTCCCTCCAGTGTACAAGATGTGTTCATTAATTCTCCCATACTGGTTCTGATTGTTTTCTCTTTCTTTTTTTCTCTGATAGTTTTGAGTTCAATTCCAGTAAAACTGATAATCCAATTAACTTGAAGGTGGTCCAAAGGTGTGTAGTAATCTATTGATCCAATCTTAATTTAACAGTTGAGTATGTGGTAGGTAGCAGGCATTAGTATACACAATCAACATAGATCAAAAAGCAAAGCAGAATGAAGGGAAAAAATCCTTCGTTATCATAAAACTAGCTCTCTATTTGTTTGTTGATGAATAATATCAGGTAGTCCTAAATAACTCTCTTGAAATGGGTGTTCCTTGTAGGAGCCTATACAAAAAAAAAAAAAAAAAAAGTTTTTGCCCACTGGGGAAAAAAGTTGTATTCTGAACTGCACTATGTCTGATATGTTTATTTGGCATGTCCTTCACCCATTCCAATTAGCTTCTTCTTCCTATGTTAGAATTTAATTAAAGCTAGTATTTTTAATTCTTCCTTTCTGACTCTGGAGGACTCTGCAATATGCCCATATTCTTTTCTAGGCCCAAATGCAGGAGGGAAACCTGTTCCTACTTGGAATCTGGGGATCTGTGCTTGATCTTGTCCTGTGTTGCTCCTTTCCTGGCAATGATGCATAACTGTGAGATACTGATTTGCACATGGTGCTGGCTGGCTTTGCTTCTAAAAGAAATAATGTACATGGCTGGTCTCTCACTGATGTGTGGGAGCTGCCATTTGGGGGCGTGTAACACTCTATTTTCCATTCTGCTTAGAATTCTAAGGCTTAGTGGCCAACATCTGTCATCCTTTGCTTTGGAATTTTTAAATTATTTAAAAATGATTATAAAGTAATGATATTTATTATTAAAATTTAGAAAATATAGAAAGCATAATGAAGAAAATAAAAATAATCCATAATCCCATAACTCTGAGTTAAGCATTATTAACCCTGTATTTACATATATTTTATATTACCATGCAGTTTTGTATGCTGTTTATTTTTTGTCCTTAGCAGTATAATGTGAAAATAACCCCAATTATTAAAAATCTTTATAGATCCAATTTTCTTCTATTTTTTTAATTGGTGCATTAAAGTTCTACATAATGATAGGATTTGTTGTTACATATTCACAAACACACACACACAGACACACACACACACACCCCAATATGATTTGGCTAATATCCATGCCCCATGCCCCTGTCCCCTTGTCTCTTGGTTCTGTTGATCGTCCTTTTAAATTGATTATGTGGGAATTATTTAGTTTCCTAGGGGTGCAAAATACATTTTTCCTTCCCTCCTTAACTCTCCTTCCCCACCCCCCCCCCGCACTGTCCTTTCTCGCCTCTCCCCTTCTCCTTTCTCTATTCCACTTGACTTTCTTTGGTTGTAGATCTAATTTGAATGGCTGCATAAGATTCAATCTTTGCTATTGCACAACTTATTTAACCAGTGCTTTATTGTTGGATATAGTTTTTAACTTATTGCTCTTTACAAACCTGGGGGTAGTAGCCATGTTATATATTTTCCTTCCAAAAGACTATAAAAAATCAATTCTAAAGCTTCTGACATACATCACTTAACTATTTTCTAGTAACATAATAAAATCAAAAGCAATAGCAAGCATCATAGTATACTTCATGACAAAGATTTTTGGCATGAAACCAAATCTGTTGGGTTGCAGCTAATAGCTCTATTGTCTCCAGATATAAGTTGTCAAGAAATTCCATTGAATATAACGTATTATAACTATTCTATAGCAGCATAATAATGAGAAGAGATATATGAACATTACATGCAGAATCTTGTCTTTCAAAAATGCTCCTATTCCTCACATTTGTGTAAGAGGAATTTTACAATGTACTCTCGTTGGTTTACTGTGTGATGGTATTTTCCCTGTTTTGGGGATAAAATCATACAATCTGAATGGAAACATTTATGTCTAATTTTAATACATAAAATGATTCAAGGAAATATTTGATTTCTACAGTTTTCACTAAATGTTGTGTTCAAATGCATGCTATTGAATTTTAAATGGTAGACAGTGGAGTTACAATAAATATGCTCATGAATGATCAACACAGAATATTTGTTTCATTTGTTTTAATCTAAAAATATATTACTTACCTAATTTATTTCTAAAACTCTAACTCAACCCATTCTAAGTGCCTCAGATCTCAGATATGCCAGAAGTTTCATGTAAATGAAGGCTTCTATAAGTATAAAAATATTAATTGGTGATGTATTCAGATAGGATGATATAAAAACAGTGGTTATCACTTTCTGCCCCTCTCAGGTTGAGATGGAACACCTATGAATGGACTATTTGATTTTCTGGATGATGGGATCATTATATATGATGAAATAGAAAAATTGATTTTAATATTTTTTTTGCATAGCTGGAAAAAAGACCATAGAAACTGCTCTAACATATATTCACATGTTAAAAAATTCTTTGTCAGACAACTTGTTAGACAAAAGATGTATTTCACTACTGTTTTATTTTCCAGTTGTTAACATTCTTGTGAGATTAAACATGTTTCATAGGCTTTTTTGGCCATTCAAAAAATTTTATTTTATCTCTTCATTGTTTTCCTAACAATATGTGGCAGATAGAGTAGGATTTCCCAAAGTTGTCCATAACCTTATAACCCAAGCATGTAGTTTATTATCTTATATAGCTGACAAAAGGGATTTTGCTGGTGTGATTAAATTAAGGACCTGGAGATGGGGAGATTTGTTTTCCAGATTTATAGGAAGGAGACAGGAGGGTTAGGGTTAGAACAGGAGATGCAAAGATGGAGGCAGAAGTCTGAGAAGACTTGAAGATGCCATACTCATGGCTTTGAATTAAGGCAAGGAATGAATGCAGGAAGCCTCTTGAAACTGGGACAGACAGGGAAAGGGATTTCTCCTAGAGCACCCAGAATAAACTAGCACTGCAGACTGTTCTCAGTGGGACTAATTTTGGATTTCTGATCTCCAGAAATGTAAGAAAATAAATGTGTAGTTGTGGTCATTTGTTGCAATAGTAATGGGAGACAAAGTGTGTGCTTTTTTGTTCTTATTGATTTGTAAATAACCTTTTATACAATAAAGTTATTAACTTGTCATATATGTTGCAAATATTTTTCCAAGGTTGCAGTTTGCCTTTGAATATTTTTATGGTGTTTTCTGACAGTTTTGTTGTTAACTTTAAAAATATTATTCATGTTATATTAGATAAACTATTTCAATGATATACAAATTTTAAAAAATTATGCAGTCAAATCTATGTATCTTTTCCTTGGTGATATATTCTATTGCTTTTAAATCAGTTTTATATTCACCAATGTTACTTCCAGCATTTTTATGGTATGTGATTTTTCATTTATCATTCTTCATTAAGGTTTTATGTATTTTTAGACCTATTTCAAAGTTATCTGGTCTGTCCCATGAATCTGTCAAATCCTGCGCTATTACTACACCATCAAACTTATTGGTAGTTTTATAAAATTTTTTATATTTAGGAAGCCAAACCCGCATTTGTTACTTTTTTCTTTTGAATTTTGTAGAGCTGATGCCAACATTTAATTTTTCTAGATGAATCTTAGAATCATTTAGACAAATTGATAATTTTCATAGGCATTTGCATTTGAAGTTTGCAATTAATCTATGTATTAGTTTAGAAAGAATGGAACCTTTTAAATACCAGCTTGTCAGGAAAGAACATGTTGTGTTTTTTTATTTACACAAATTTAAAAATACATATTTCTATAAAGCTTTGTCATTTTATTGATGCAATTTTAGATGTTATTCAGTGAGATTAGTTTTAGGCATTTTAGAAGTTTTCTTGTTATTGGGATTAGAATTTTTCCCGTGGTATTTACTAACGAATTTTGGTTGATATATTAAAAAGATTTCTATTTTTTTTACGGGTATATTTTGTTTTACTGAACTTTACTAATTATGAGGTTTTCAGGTGATTCTTCTTGTTTTGTTCTTAGATATATAATGGTGTCATGTGCAATGATAGTGATTTTATTTCTTACATACTAAAAGTTTTCCTCTTCTTTTGATCTTAATTTTAAAAATATTGGCTCAACCTTTAAGAACCACGTTGAATGTGAACAGTGACATGATGTATCTCCATCTTATGCTTTAACATAATATCAAGTACTGTCTACTGGTTTAACATAGGCCTTATTTTGCATTTTAAGAAAGTATTTACCTCTTAGTTTAAAGCACTCATTAAAATTATTTGAGCTTTCATTTTTTTGTCCAATCTTTTAAAAATTTTCTATTTACCTAATATATGAATTTTTAGGATAAATCCTACTTTGATTATTAGATATTCTTTGTAATATATGATAGAATTTTATTGGCTAGATATTTTGTTCGTTTTTAGGATTATTAAATCTACATTTACAGTTGAGACAAAGCTAAAGTTTAAATAATTTCCTCTTTGCATCAGATTTTTGTCTGGGGCATTGCTTAGCTTCCTAAAATATACTTGGTGCTTTACATTTTTTTCCTATTTCCTTTCCCCCTATTTCCTAAAGCTTAAATTAGAATTTGAATGAACTTACCCATAAAACTAGCTGCTTAGTTTCATTTTGGAGGTCATTTTTTTGCCTTATTCAATTTATTTTATGATATCTTCTAAGCAGATTTCCTCTTTGTAAGTCATTTTCAGTAATTTGTTTTTTCATAAAATTGTTTTTTCATTAAGATCTCAATGAATTCATTTTCTAAAGAACAATTTGAGTGACTATGTTTTCATATATACTGCTACCATTTTAGAGGCATAGGAAATAATTTGCAATGGACACCTTAGGACTTCATTCTTAAACTGGTTGAAAAGGGCTGGTAAAGTGTTAAGCATGGTACTTTAAAATAATTGTAAAAATTTCTTTATCTGTTTTATTTTCTTTCATATTTACTTGCTTATGGTTTAAGTTTTTTTTTCATTAGATTTGTTACTTTTTTCCCCCAAAGAACCAGCTCTTGAATTTAATTTATAATTTTAATATGATTCTGTTACCAATTTGGTTATATTTGCTTTTATTTTTATTATTTCCTTCCTTTAGATTTTATTAGATTTCTTCCGTTGAACTCTTTCTGATGGTTTGAGTACTTGATTTAACTCTTCAGGGGGAACAGTAGGAATGCTCTGAGTGGAGGGAACAGTGAGGGGAGAGTGTGGGGCAGGGATAGAGAGTGATGTCAACTTGGCCTCTAGGGTACATAGGATTAGGGAAGGCAATGAAAGCAAGACAAGAGAGACTTTATTTTGAATAGGAATCATTGGGTGTTTGGTGTTGCAGAACTACAAGTTACATAAATTACTGCATTATGGGCACAATTTTATCCTGTAGGGTGACCAGAGTCCATTCTTCTGTAAAGACAATCTATGCTGATGAGCCCATTCTTTGGTTGCAAAGCATTTGTGGAAGGGTGCCATGAGTGTCATGAATGGAGCACCATCTGAGGAATGACCCGGAACATTCCAGAAGAGTGGAAATACTTTGAGCATTTGGTTGCAAAAACCATCTAAGCATATAGTAGCCATTCAAAGAGGGAAGATCATTGGATCTTGGTTAAACAGAGAAGACTTTCTGAAAAGGCAGAATTTGAGCTAGGTCTGAAAGAAGGAAAAGGCAAAGGGCTCATCAATAAGATGAGTTGTAGATTTGGCAGCATGGGAGAACTTCATAGGGATGAGCACGCTCAAGGTGGTTGAGCAGAGGATGGGTTGAGTATAGCCAGAGCAAATCAGGTGTATAAAGAATCTTTTTTTTTTTTTTTTTTTTTTTTTTTAGAAAGAGGGGACAGTGAGAGAAAGAGAGAAGCAATTTTTATTCAGTTTTTCATGAGACTCATTCCTCGGACACTTCATTGTGTACGTGGTGCTGGGGTTTGAACTCGCATCCTCGCGCATGCCAGGCGAGGGCCATAACTGCTGAGCCACCGCTCCAGCCCCTATAAAGAATCTTTTAAGTAGAGTTGGTGTCTTAATGAGGCCAATGGTAGGAAGCCATTGAAAATTCTTCAGTAGGGGGTAACCCAATGAAAACATCCCTTTTACACATTCAGACTGGCAATAGCATCATGCAGGTTGCATCGGAGGGGGAAGATGTGGCTCTGAAAATCAGTTCCTGTATAAAGTGGTAAGGGTGTGACTTAAGAGACCACCAGAACACAAATTAAAGGGTGATTCTGCCAGGTGACCTATGGGAAATCAGAGAAAAGGAGAAATCAAAGACCTTTCTCAGAGTTGATTCGTAAGTATTTAAAAATCAAATGGTTTAAAAAGATCCTACTTAAGAGGAAATATGATGTATTAAATTTTGAATCTCTCGAGTTTGATGTTGGAGCTGGACCTCCCCTTGGAGGGTACAAGAAGTTGGTTAAAAATGTGAAACTAGTGTGCTGGAGTAGGGGATGGAGAGGCAGATTTGACCAAAACCCACAGACTGGATGAGTTTTTCAAAAAATGAATGCAAATTAAGATGATTAGCGGACCTATTTCATGAAACTAAAATATAGTCTTGGAAATTGTTGAAGATTGAATTCAGTGTGTATAAACTACAATGGTAATTGGAGATATTACATTGGAATTGAAACCAGTAGGTATAAAATAACATTTGAGTTAGTGGTTTGGCAAAAAGAGAAATGTGCTGCTTGAAAGTATGTAAAGGATCAAGTGAAAAAATATAGCATTACCAATAACAACATAATGCTAGAAATTTTTTATAGTACAAGCATTAGCTTATCTTTGAAGACATGCAGGGAAAGGCAGAAAAAAAGTCTATTTAGAGGGGTTTAAATACAAGAGTAAATTTTTTCCATTGTCTGAAACGTATGGGTACATACTGAACCAAATACAACTAATCATGTGGAACAAAAAGAGTTACCTTGGTAGAAGTTAAAATAAAGCTAGATATGGTCTTGTCTCAGAATGGTAAGTCCAAGGTGGCCATAAAGTCCGGTCCATCTAAGTTAGCATATGATGTTCAAGAGCAAAGGAACTGACGATGATGATATACATGAAGAAGGATCATGCTAAGAAGTTGTAGGATGGTTAAAATCCAGGGTTAATCCCTTCGAAAGAATAACTGGATAGCTTTATCAATATTGCTGACTGCTTGGCCCTTCAATAAGTGGAATCTGTGTGTCTTTGAAGTTTCTAAATCAAAGTGACTTTGATATAAGATTCTTTGGAATAATTGAAAAGTGGTCTTTTTCATTTTTCTTTTCTTTTGAGTTGTTACTTGGAATTTGCATACTTCTCCAGTATAATAAAATTTAATCTAAAGTTCAAGGTAGTTATTTATATTTTATTAAACCCTTAAGTTTAAGATAATATTACTTGGAGTAGTGATTTATATATATGGCTGGAGACTTTATAGGGGAAGAATCAGTTATATAGTCTTTTTTCCTTGCTTTCTTTTAATGAGGGGGATGTTGGAAAGCCCTGGGAGAAACAAAGAAGAAAGCTGTTTTTGTACCTGATGAGAGAAAAGAAGAGTAAAAATGTAGATGTCAAGGTGTGATTAAAAAAACCTGTCCATGCTTATGCTGAGGAGGGTGGGAAATGAGGAGCTAGAGACTTAAAGTTGGAAATAAGGAGAGGGTGCTTGGAAATCAGGTCACCCAGCAGGAGACCAGCATAAAGATGAAAGTGTGTGTGATGCCTAGGTGAAAACGGAGGACTGACAAAGAAGAAAGAGATGGGGCCTAGGCAGAGGCTACAGGAACCCCCTGAACTGGTCTCACAGTGTTCTTTTGCGCAGAGCAGCCTCTGAAGGTCAAGGTCTTATTAGCTAGCCCTCTCATGAGTTAAAGACCCTGCATTCTGAAGTCAGCCTCTGGGTGGCACAGTAAGGTCTCTGTAGTTGTCAGAGAACCATTCTTTCAGGTAGGAGTGTACCTTCTCTTGAACACAGCATAATCTTTCTCTAAAATCTTTCTCATTGCTTCATTTTGCACTCTGATTTGGAAATAGTCCTTGCAGGTATGGCTCCATTGGGCCTGTCCAGGTTCAGCCTGGCTTCTCTTCTGCTGTAGAAAGTTGTTTAGAGTCAGACCATGGGGAAACCTGGGGCAAATTCACCGCTTCTCTGATTTGGGAATGTTCTTAAGTGAACCAAGATTCTGAGTTTGTTGCCAATGTAGTTCCTAAGGGTCATGCATCAGAAGAGAAAGATGTTTTCTATCAAGGGTAGAATTTTATGGGTATGGCAAATCCATTATCCTAACTATATTTTATGTGAATGGGATAGTTTGGAAAAACTAAAAAACAGACTGGAAAGGAAGGACAGTGAAATGGTTAGGTGTGTGGATTCTTGAGCCAGAAAAACTGGATTCATTCCCGAGCCATCACCAGCCAGCTGGGTGATGTAGGACAAGGGCTAAACCTTTTGTGTTTCACCTTCTCACTTCCTCATCCATTAAATGGAGGGGCTGATAATATATGTTTCGAAATATAATAATACCATAGCAACAGTAACAATTATAATAGTATTAATACTTGTTTAATACATTTGTTGGATGATCAAATGAGTTGGTATTTGTAAAGGACTTCGAACTTTGCCTGACACATGTGAAGCACTTCGTAATTTAGTTGTTACTATTAAATGATGAATTCAAAAGTGTTAGAGACTGTTTCTATATCATGTTCTTTTTTTAATCAGTTTTTATTGAGTTTTTCACATGGCTTTCCTTGCTCTGATGCTTAGTCGTGTACATGGTGCTGGGGTTTGAACCTGTGTACTCAAGCATGCCGGGCAAGCACCGTAACTGCTGAGCCACCACTCCAGCCCCTATCTTATTCTTTTTGTAACATGATTTACCATCTGTGGTGAAATTTGTCTTATAGAGTTGTCCCCTCCCCCCAATATTTCCCATATTTTTGTCAAAACCAAATTATACTTTCTCCTCTTGAAAATGACAATAATGTTTTTTTTTCTATCTGGATATTGTATTCCATTCTATTGTTCTTGTGCCAAGACAAAAATCTTCATCTTACATCCATCTTAAAATTGTATTATATCAGGGAGAGAGTGGTGGCTCAGCAGTTACGTTGCTTGTCCAGCATGTGCAAGTACATGGGTTCAAACCCCAGCATCCACGTACTCAACTAAGTGTCAGAACAAAAAAAGCCATGTGAAAAACCCAACAAAAATTGACACTCTCTCTTTCTCTCACTCTCCTCTCTTAAAAAAATTTGTATTATACCAGTTTACAGTTCACATAGAGCATAAGAAACCTAAAACATACTTACAATCCTTTCCTCCAGTCTTTGACTCATTTCTTCAATACAGCTCAACTGATTTAGCTCAGTATGTTGTATTGGCCCCAACCTTTGAGGCAGCTCTGCAAAGGTTTTTATTTTTTCTTAAATGACATTTCAATGAGCCACTTGCTAATTAAAAATACATATATATATTTTTCTGATTGGAACTGGAATGCAAAACTTCTTGGTTTATAAAGCACTCAAAATTACAAATAAGGTGGCTAAAGTTAGTGATGGAAAAATCTGAAGAGAAGTTTTCATATTCCCAATTTTCCATGAAATCAGTGAGAAGGGTTCATTAGCTTGAAAAGGACCTTGAAGTCTTGGATATTTTTCATTTCTCATGGGGTTATGACTCTAGGCATTGAAATTCATAAATGCATAATTCAGACATCCAATTCTTTTTTAAAGAGAGAGAGAGAAAGAGAGAGAGAGAAAGAGAGAATTACTTTTATTTATTATTTCATCTGGATTTTGTTTCTCCAACACCTAGTTATGTATGTGGTGCTGGGGTTTGAACCTGGGTCCTTGCACACGCCAGGGAAGTACTCCAACTGCTGAGTCACCACTCCAGCCCCCAATTTTTTTAATTCAGAAATTTATTTTTTGACCAATCAAACAAGCTTCTAACAAAATAATATATGTATATATAAATTCTGAAAATTAGATTTACCCCCAATGCCCCCCCATTACCCACCCTTATCCCTCCCCCCTCCTTCCCAATACATCTCTACAAATACCTTAGGTTGTAAGACATTACACCTTATCCAGATTTAAAACCTGATAATAGACCTCCTTTCTTAAAGGCCAGGGTCTAGTTCCAGCCTCTACAGATGAGTGAAGACATTCGACCCTTGGTTCTCTGGGTTATGCTGACTTCACTCAGCATAGTTTCTTCCATAGCCATCCATTTACCTCCAAAGGCTGCAATATCATTATTTCTAATTGCTGAGTAGAATTCCATGGTATATATATACCATAGTTTTTGTTTTTTTGTTTTTTTTTTTTGTTAAAAGTTATGAGACTTTTTTTTTTTTAATAACGAGAGAGGGACAGTGAGAGAGACAGAGAAAGAGAGAAACAACTTTATTTAGTTTTTCACATGGCCTTAGTTGCTCCAACACTTAGTTGTTTACGTGGTGCTGGGGTTTGAACCCGGGTCCTCGTGCTTGCCAGGCAAGCGCTGAAACCGCTGAGCCACCGCTCCAGCCCCTATACCATAGTTTTTGGATCCATTCATCCAAACATTTGGGTTGTTTCCATAATTTAGCTATTGTAAATTGAGAGACTATGAACATTGATTTTGCTGTGTCACTCTAATGTGCTGATTCTAAATCCATTGGAAAAATACCCAGGAGAGGAATAGCAGGATCATATGGTGCAGCCCCAAATTTTTTATGCTGAAGTCTGTATTAACTACTTCGTGTAGGGCAAGTTGATGTCCTAGGTGCTAGGGATACAAAGGCAAATGGGGTAAATGGTATGGAGGTATTTTTGGGGGGATGGGGCAGGTACCAGGGATTGTACCCAGGGACACTAAACCACTGAGCCACATCTCCAACCCTTTTTATTTATTTATTTTTTATTTTGAGACAGGGTTTTGCTAAGTTACAGGCCTCACCAAGTTTTGAAGCTGGCTTTAAACTTTTGATCCTCCTGTCTCAGCCTCCCAAGTCACAAGGATTACAGGCATGTGCCTCTGTACCCAGCCAGGAACTAACTGTTTTGACACCATCAGGATAACTAAAACATACAACATAATTTACTAAATGATGTGTCATATATTTGGCAATAGGCTCAAAGCAA
Organism: Aplodontia rufa; assembly: GCA_004027875.1. Lineage (NCBI taxonomy): Eukaryota > Metazoa > Chordata > Mammalia > Rodentia > Aplodontiidae > Aplodontia > Aplodontia rufa. The sequence goes on along the minus strand of PVKS010007632.1, from coordinate 22,759 downwards.
AGAGGCCAACTGCTCATGATGGGAACCTCCAAAGTCATGAAACAGAGCAAACCTCTTCTCTTTCTAAGTTAATCATCTCAGGTCCTTGTCATAGTGCTGGAAAGCTGACAAGCACATCATCTAAAGGCAAGCCATCATTCCTCAGGTTTTATTTTATTTATGTGTCTGTTTATTTACTTTTGGTCGTAATGTAGGTATTCTAATTATTTTAGAGAAAAAAGCTGGGAACTCCCTAATTTTAAAGATGGAAATTAAAACGTTAATGCACAGCATGGGCTAAAGTGAAGTGTATTTATAGGGTAGTTTCATCCTGGGAGCCACCGCTCCGCAGGATCTGAAATTCAGTCCTCTCTAGCAACCCACAGGAGGGCTTTGCTTTGGGTGATCTATGATGATGTCAGAAACAAAGCTCAATACCTTGAAAACTATGGCCCGAAGGGGCCAGCAACCAGGCAGAAAAACCTGAGGGAGTTAAGGGACAGCCCGAGCAGAGGAGGCAGAAGAGTGAAGGCAGGGTGTCCAGTGAGGTGGTGGTGTGGCCAGAGAACAGTGGGATGGGGAAGGTAAAATTCAAACCAGTTAAAATCTCTTCTTTGATTAATTGGAGCTTCTCATTGGTCAACCTGCCCTCATTAGTGGACACATCAATTGTCCATAGTTTTCCTACCAGCTGAGTGTACAACTGAGATTATAAATAATATTTAGAAATCAATGAATAATATCAGGATAATGTTTAGAAATCGAATAACATTAACTTTAGTTTTCATACATTATCTGTCTGTATACTGAGAAATCTTGAAGGCTGAAGATTTTAGTTTTTTCTTCCTGTATCCATCAGAGTTTTGCAAGGTGTCTTTATATCCTGCAGGTGCCCCCAAATGTTTCCTATCTGCAAGATAAAAATGATATTGAGCTGAAAAATAGAAAATCAAAATTAGACAGCTACAATGTCTATGCGAGTTCAGAAACCTTTTCGATTCTCTCCAAACGGAATGGATTAAGAATTGATTTTGTTTTTCAAAAACGTAATTGACTGCTAGTCATGGCACAGTCATGGCTTCTGTGCAGGGATCCCCAAAATACCTCCATCCAAAGCTGAAGATGGCAGCAATTCACAAACCTGAAATTCACCCAAGCCATTTAATTAGCAACTATTCCATGCAAACTCTTCTTTTAGCAACCAGTTTGCATAACTGCTTTGTGGCTTGATGTCTACTACAGTGAGAGCATCACCATTTGGATCAAGCAACATCAGAGAAAGGCATAGCCAAGGAAATTTGCAGTTACAGAATACAGAGAAAAGTGGCATTGTTCTTCTTGCCCCACACGATGTCACTGGCTAAAAAAAAAAAAAAAAGACTTGCAATCTGGTTAGAGAAGCTCTTAAGAAATCTTATTCGAGGGGCTGGAGTGGTGGCTCAGCGGTTTCAGCGCTTGCCTGGCAAGCACGAGGACCCGGGTCCAAACCCTAGCACCACGTACACAGCTAAGAGTTGGAGCAACTAAGGCCATGTGAAAAACTCAATAAAGTTGTTTCTGTCTTTCTCTGTCTCTCTCACTGTCCCTCTCTCTTTATAAAAAAAAAAAAAAAGAAATCTTATTCGAAACTATGTCTTGAGTATTTGGAACTGAATCTTACTATGACATGGAAAACAATGATGTGGAATTCAACAAAAAGAAGCAATGAGCAGACACCATTTTCATGAAGTTCTGTTTGGAAGCAGTTGCTGCATACCATCAAATGTTGCTTTCTTTTCTTTTCTTTTTTTTAAGTGTTTCTCAAATTCTAACTTATATCAACAGTGATGATGGTATTTTTTTAAAGACACCATTTTTTTTTTTAAAAGAGAGAGAGGGACAGTGAGAGAGAAAGAATCAGTTTTATTTAGTTTTTCATGTGGCTTTCATTTCTCCAACACTTTGTTTTTGTGTTCGTGGCGCTGGGGTTTGAACTCATGTCCTTCGGCATGTCAGGCAAGCACTGTAACCACTGAGCCACTGCTCCAGCCCCCATCAAATGTTTCTTGAAGATTATCTATGCATCAGTTTCTGGGTGCCTTGGGAAGTAGAAAAGAGAAAGAAAAAAAAGGGAAAGATATAACCCCTATACTTAATTTCTTCAAAATTTGGTAGGAAAGAAAAATCTCTAAATACATAGAAAGATAAGACATTAAGGTATGGTGTAGTGTCACTCAGTACTCTGGGTGGGGGTGACTGGGGAGCGTGGAAAGAGGTGGAGTTTGATCAGAACAGAAAGGATGGGTATCCCCAAGAAGGTAGAATGTGGAGGGGACAGTCTTCTAGATGAAAAGGACCAGATGAATGAAGGCAACCAATACAGTGATCTTTAAGGATTTTGGGTTGGCCCAAAGGAGGATTTCTATCTATGCTGTGTCAGGGGACAACAGGGTGCAGTGTACGTGGGCATTAGGGCCAAGCTCTCTCTGTTCTGTCCTCTGATGCTCCCAACACTGGATTCTGCATCCTTCTTGAATTGTAGTATAATATTTGTTTAGTCTTCAGCTAGTTGAGGACTGCTTTTGAGGAAGACTGCATTTTATCTCCGCCCCTCTGAATGTCAATAAATACTTAATATTCTTGCTACTTTTCATGAGCTTGGTGTTTATATGAGTGCCTGACAAATGAAGGTCTTTGTAAATCCTGAACCTGAGATGTGAGGGACCCAGCCTTACACAGTTTTGAAACCAGGTGAGAAAGTTTAAGTTTGGCTCTTTATGCAAGAAGGAACCTTTGAGACGTTTTGAGGAAGGAAATTATATGATCAGAATTGTGTTTTCTGGAGATAGCACAACAACATAATGGAGGAGAACAAATTACAGAAAAGAACATGCCAAGGCAAGGGGATCTGTCAGTTTTTGTCACAAAAATCTAGGACAGAGGGGCAGAGCCTGGGCTGAAGGGCAGAAGCTGTGGGAGTAGAACAGAGGAGAAAACTTAATGAGCTTTGGCAACATTTGGATTTGGAAAATGTAGGAAATGAAAGAAGGACCTGAAGTCGTAGTTACCTATCAAATGCAGATGACTGGAAAGCCTTTCGGACAATGTGCCATTCTGTGTGATTAAATAACTTCTCCCTGGTTCTCTAATATCTCTCTTGTTGATGAGGTCTGGCATAAAATGTTCATCGTCAGAGACAAAAGCAGAAGAAGCTAACAGCTCGATGTTATCCTCAAATTATTGTGGCTGATGAAAATTTTAAGGAGCCTTGAATGCGGGACCTATTCAGATGAAGGATGAAAGTTCCAAAAAATAAAAAAGGATTAGGAGGTTAGTGAACACAGCGGCTCCTGTCAAACTTGTCAGAAAAGGGATAAAAGTGTCAGTTATGCCTCAGAGATTCTTCTTAATGATTTGGGGCTGCTTTCCACATGACAACAGGTTCAGGCTGCTGAATTCGACAGTTTCTTCAAAGCACTTTTTTTTTTTGTTGAGGTCTGATGATGAGGAGGAGGAATGTTGTGCTATCTACTTTAAGGTTTCTTTTTTTTTCTTGACTCAAAAAGTTTTGTAGGAAATCAATAAAATGTACTTCACAATAAATTGTTTTCCTCTAGTGAGGAAATATTTTGGCTGCTGTCATCTGCCTTGTGCTTATACAAACTGAAAGAAAACATTCATAGCAAATGTATATTGTAGCTTGTCAAATTGAGAATGTCTTCCAGAACAATAAATAGAAGGAAGCATGTGACTTCACCAAGGTTTTTGCATTTGTTCACGAAATGATAAAATTTCAAGAAAGTGCCTTCTGACAGCCTTTGAAGGTTATGCAGGATTATACAGCATCCGTAGGTGAGCTACTATTTAAAGGAATTGCCACAAATGTCAACAGCCAAGGCACCAAAACAATACCAATTACCTATGGAGTGTCAGAATCCAGTGATGTCAGAAAGAGGGAAGTATGCAATTTAGCTCTTGGAAGGGGGTCCAAAAAAGAAAAACAACAGAGGAATGCAAACAGGTAGGAGAAGAATCATGGGGGACATTTAGTATGAAATATGCTTTAGCAATGTGGCAGCCATCTGCTTGTAGGTAGAGAAAGATATCCATTCCTGAGTCCTTGGTGTTGGTAGCATTAAACCTGAAACAAGAATGAGACTCCTCTTTTTGTCTGAATTTTGAATAGCTGGTGGAGGAGGAACGGGCATAGAAAATGGTAAGAATCAATATTCATTAGATAAAAGATGTTTTGGTATCAGCAAAGCAACAAAATTAATTCATTCAGATGACAGCTATTGAACATTTACTTTGTAAAACATTATAACAGCATAAAAAATAAAAGGAGAATAAATATGCTCTCTTGGAGTTGCCGGTAATGACTTAATCATTATATGATTAGAGGCAGGGTGTCCTCTGGCAGAGTGGCGTGGGATGGCTTTCAATGCCCTTTGTTTCTTGCATTTTTCTCTGCTTATTTCTCCTCTTTCAAGTTTCCTCCTTTTCTTGACCTGCACGCATCTGCTTTCCAGATAACTCCTGTCCTAGAGGAATGTGAGAACAGTAACTAACTGATGCTGTGGCAGGAGTTCTCATCCCTGGCTCTGTGCTCCTGTGGTAAGCAGGGTGATTGGGTGGTGTTCTGGGAGGTGCTGACTGCTTTCTCTTGGGTGGGGTATGGCACTAATGACTTTGATTCAGATAGGGTGGAGACCAGGTAGTCTTCCAACATAACCCCTCACATACACTGTAACATCATTCTGAACAGCTCCGTTTCATTTTGCAAATTTTAAGTTGACATCTAAGATGTTTCCATATAGTTTAAAAGGTTTCAAATAATTCAAGCCAGGTTCAAACTCCAATACCACGTACACAATTAAGTGTCAGAAAAACAACAACCACATGAAAAAATAAAGTTGATTTCCTTTCTCACTCTCTCTCAGAAAAAAATTGGTATTTTGAAGCTAATAAATTATAAAGTGAGCCCAATGAAATGAGAAAGCACAGGATTTGATACCTACATACTAGGAGTCATTTAAGAAATACATGAACAGACCCTCATCTAGCGGTTGGGCATTCTATGTTATTCCTTTTTCTCCTTGAATGTTTGCTTCCATCTACTTCTCTCACAGAAGTTTATTGATTATTTCATTCTGTTTCTCTTTAACAAAAATGACTTTGTCAATTGGACTTTGAAAAATTTTTTTAAGGCTCCAAATTAAAATATTGCATACCCCTTCTCCCATTGAATTATAAAGCTGAATTACCATTGAAGGAATTATCATCGTGGACTTAACTGATTATTAATAAGTGCAAAAATATGATTTTATTTGAAGTGCATTTTAAAATGAGACGTATGGGGCTTCAAAAATTGATTAGCTTAGTATCCTTTAATGTTTAATATTTAGTATTCAGCATCAGTAATATACCATATTTCATTTTTATAGATGTGAATTCTTAAAAACTTGTTCATATATATAAGAGATTGGCATTGGAAAGAATATTGCTATGACAAGGTCATTCATTTTTTTGAACCTTTGAATTATATGCCAACAAATATTACTTAGTAATTTCTCCTTAAAAACACTTAAAAATAAATTATCAGTGGAAAAGTGAATAAGGTTCTTCGATTTTATTTGAAGGAAAAAAAAAGCAGCTGAAGAATTTGGAAAATAATTTCTTATCCACTCATGGATCTGTTCTTTCTTTCTTTTAATCCATTGTTAGATATTCCTCCAATGCCCCAGGAAGTAGATGATTGTAATCTTCGCTAAGGGTGAGAAGTATGTCTTTAAAAAAAAGGAGGTTGGAGAGCTACCCAAAAGAAAAAGGAGGAATCGGAGGCAAGGCCAGGATCTTGTGTGCACCTGATCGTGAATAGATGAATTTCCTTTCTCAGGAGAGAGAACAAATGGAAATTGAAGATATCAGAAGGCCTTCTGCCCCTGGTTTGTGTGTGCCTTGTATGTTAGCTGCCTCAAAAGTACAGGTGAAAACCTGCGTTAGGTGAAGATGCTAGGGAATGGGGTTCATTTATAGACTCAATCTTGAAGTTAATAAAGAACTTGTGGATGGAATGTTTTTCCCACCTGATGCCTCAATCTTATGTCACAGGCACCTGGGCAACTACAAATTGCACCTGCGTGTTTTATTTTTTTCTTGCTTGCTTGGTATTTGAAAAGATTTTCATGAATTAGATTAAGGTAGATTTATTAAATCAAGGATCTAAGCAGTACGATTTAACAGAAATATAACTATACAGCTGGCCATGGCGAAGCATGCTTGTAATTTCAGCTGCTTTGGAGGCTGAAGCAGGAGAATTCCAATTCTAGGCCAGTCTTGGTAATTTAGTGAGACCCTGTCTCAAAAAAGGAAATAAGAATAATGACAAAAGGTTGGGGAGCTAGGGATGTAATTCAGTGATAGAGTGCTTGCCTAGCATGTGCAAGGTCTTGGGTTCATTGATGAGCATTACCAAAAAAAAAAAAAAGAAGATTTAATGCAGACCACACATGTACCTTAAAATGTTCTAGTAGCTGCACTGAAAAGGTAAAAAGAGTAATGATAAAAATTAATTGTAATAATATATTTTATTTAACCCAATATATCACAATATTATCATTTCAACATAGAATCAAAATCAAAATTGTTAATAATATGTTGTATTTTCTTTTCTTTTATATGTTGTCTTTTTATACTTTTGTTTTTGAAATTCAGTGTCTATCTTATGTTAATAGCACATCTCAATGCATACTAATTACATTTCAATAGTCACAGTGCTTGGTGGCTACCATACTCCGCAGTGTGGTTACGGATAGTTGGAAGCTAACCAACCATATGGTATGCTCTGTGTTGCAGAAGTAAAACCAGTCCATCAGTAGGAAGACATGCAAGATCACTAATTTGCATTTTGCTAAATGACATTCTTTACTCCATCTCACACTGCATATGAAATCTGGCACTTTACTGAAGTTGTAATTAGCTACTGATTTTTGCAGTGTGTATCACTTTTTGGCAAATGTGTCATGGAATGGTACTTATCACACGTTTAAATTACTTTTGAAGTAGAATAATCAAGTCTATTTTTCATTAGAACACTAATTTCCCCTGGCTTTTCATTACTTGTTGTAGCTCCCTCTGAACTGCAAAAATCCCTACTTTCAGATGTTCCTCAAGCAATAGGCTCAGGCTGAGTTGAGATCTACCGCTTGTTTTCATGTCCATTATGATCTGGGCTCCCTTGCTCGCTTTTCTCCTTCTGCTCATGCTCCTTCTGCTTTTTCCCCACTCTCCCTGCTCATTGCTGCTCTCCTCTCCTCCTTTTCTGGACATCAAAAGCTCAACTTCAATTCAGGACACAGTATGATGAACAATGAACGATTAGTATAAACCAGTTGTCACAATTGGTTCTACTTCGTAACCAGTGATTGGGACAGAGATGACCAAAATTTGGTATGCATCAAAATCACCTGGAGAATTTGTTACAACCCAGAACTCTGGCCCTAACTCTTGAGTTCCTGATTCAGTTAAGTCTGAGAATTTGCATCTTTAACAGGTAGGCTGATGCTGCTGTTTGGGAACCACTCTGAGAATCCCTGAGGTTCTCACAGGCCTGTGTTCCTGTGATTCATTTTGGTTAATGAGTTGTAAGAGTGTGGAATTCTTGGTAAGAAAAACACTGGCAAAAAAGGGACTACCTCTGCCTATCTCCTTGCTTCTTTTTTTGGTAAAAAAAAAATATGGTTTTACAATTAGGAGGAAATCATTATCAAACAATCAAAAACAAATGTATAATGACAGAGCAAGCCAAGACTGATGCCATTCCATGGTTACCCCCCTTGGGTTCCCCATGGTTCCATGTTTCCCCCTATTAAACCCCCATGTTAATTGGACTTCTCATGGAAGTTGAAGGTTCCCCTCTGAGTTGATTCCCCCACAATCCCTCCCTCCAGTAGGGAGGGGGGTCAGGGATTCGGGGAGGGAATGGGAAGGATATCTTCTTGCTTCTTGCTTGAAGGCTGCTGGTTAAAGGAAAGATTGTTAGTGTTGCTGTGGCCATTTTGAGATAATGAAAGGGAACCAAGGACATTTCAAAGATGCCATAGCTCATCCTGATGTCATAGACCTCCTGAATCGCCTATCTCCACTGGTCTTGTTATGAGAAATGATTTGAAATGTCTTTAATGTCTAGCCACCATGCAGGATTCTTCTGTTGGCAATCAAAGTCTTCAACAGGTAGATCTGGTCTTGTCAAACCTCCTGGCCGCCATCTGCATGATTGGAATGCTGACACATATCTACCTTTTGTTTTCATGTCCATTGTGATCTGGGCTCCGTTTCTCCTTCTGCTTAGGCTCCTTCTGCTTTTTCTCCACTCTCTAATATCATCACAAAATTGAGACACTAAAATTCTAATGCCTTCCTTTGAAATAACAAAAGCTATTTTTTTCTGATAAACATGTCACATTTGGGAATACATGACTGGTATCTGAAGTCTAAGGATTTAGAGAAAGCTATGTGGACTATATATCTGTATGTGTAGGCTGAATTGCAACCAGCTGAAATAATGTACCCAAATAATGCACCCAATGATGTACCCAACTTGAAAGAATGGATTTGAGTTAAAGTAATAGAGAACTGCCTGTCAAATTTGCTGATGAAGACTCAAGAATGTGTGATACCCAGGATTCCCCGGCAGGAGAGGAATATGACTTCTTTAGGTAGATTCAGAGAAAAGAACTGGCACTCCTGGGCAGAATTTGTAAAGAGGCACATTTTAGATCTCTACAAAGAGACCAATTTTCCAGCAGTTAGAGCATGTGCATAAAGCAACTTTCACCATGAAGCTGTAAGCTCTCCATTATTCTACAATTCATTGAAAGATTGAAAGACCACTTTCAGTCCTTGTGGGTTGTCATTCAACAAACTCATCACAACAAACTAAACATTTCCCATAACATATATTAGGTTTCACCATAAGAAAATGCTGGAATTCAATCATTTTTTACATATAAAAATGACAATTTCATATGATTCAACTTAATGGAAATGGAATAATACCCTGGGGGAGAACACAAAGTCCACTTTAGATCAGTGATTGGAAAGGCAACACTGAAGCCATCAATATTCTTTTTTTTTTTTTTCTAAAGATAGAGGGATAGTGAAAGAAAGAGAAAGAGAGAATCAATTTTATTTAGTTTTTCATGTGACTTTCTTTGCTCTGAGACTTTGCTGAGTATGTGGTGCTGGGGTTTGAATTTGCCTATCATGCATGCCAGGCAAGCACCTTAGCTGCAGAGCCACAGTTCCAACCCCGACCTTCATCTTTATGCAGGTGATGTGGGTTGTATAAACCACTAAGTTGCACTCAGTTCCTGCTAAGAAGACTTGGTAAGAGGAGCTGCTGTCCTAAGAATGAGCCTTTGCTCCACCCTGCCCAGTTGGGTTATTTTTGAGAGTGGGTATTGGAGAGGCCAGGTTGCGGGGAGGTGGCACCTGCTTCTAAAGTAAGAATGTAATCTCCAGAATATCTTAGGTGTTTCTCCAAGAGGTCAATCTTTACTTTGAAAGAACCTGTGTTACTTCATTGGAAAATTAAATTCCTAAATTTGTACTGCTACTTTACTTTATTGACTCTATCTTTACCCTTCTGAATCTTAGTACTTTGGGGTTTTTATTATATGATCCATAATATTTATAATTTCTTTCATTATTAATATATACATTTCTATTTTTTTTAGGAGAGAGGGACAAGTGTGAGAGAGAGAATCAATTTTTATTTATTTTTCCATCTGGCCTTCATTTCTCTGATACTTAGTTGTGTATATGGTGCTGGGTTCAAACTTGGGTCCTTGTGCATGCCAGGCAAGTGTTTTAACTGCTGAGCCACCACTCCAGCTCCTAATATATACATTTCTGACCTCTGGCTATGTGAAATTTTAAAGTCTACATTTTTTTTTCCAGGCTGGTCCTTAAACTGGTGCCTTGATATTTTTATTTGTTTTTAATGGACATTTTAGGTTCTAGCAGTACAGGCACTACCCCATCCCTTTCCTTGCAGCATCCTTTGGGTGGCTGGGTCATCTGAGAAGCCTGCTTGACTTCTCCCACACTGGCTCAGGCACATGCTGTGGACTCCCAGAGCAGTATGTACCCCACAGATCATGCCGCTCTCCTCCTACTTGTTATTTATTTTGAATTTTACAACTTCTCCAATAGCACTTTTGGTAGTCACAATAAAACTTTGCGAAAGAAGTGTTAGTGTGTCCAATTTGGATGTGGTCAGATAGGGGACCCCAAGGTTGAGTGTCGTGCCTAAGATGACAGCTAATAAGTGATGGAGAAGGGGTTGAACTAGGTGGTCTGGCTTCTGATCCCCACTTTGTCACTACACGGTGCAGCATCTTTTTTATGAGTTCTTATTTAATGATCATTTATTCGCAGTTGTATGTTCCCAATAGACCATAAGCTCCTCTGGGAGGACAGTGATCGTCTGCTTTGCTCCTGATCAAATGTTGAAATTCTAACACCTTATCCAACAATGTTTAATACAAAGTTGGTTTTCACTAAATATCTGCTGAGTAAACAGGCACACGAACTTATTGAATGTAATTTTTCTAAGAGGAATGTAATAACTGCACCATCACGTAAATGCAATACAAATGTCATATTGGAGGAAAAAGGAACATATGCTGATAAGCAGCATTTTGAAAATTTCAAATGTCTCAAGCAGATTAAAGCCAAGGGGGATTTACCAGGCTGGTATTGGCCAATTCAATTGGAAGCAAAGCTGCTGCTATTCAAACCTTCACCACTGCCAGCCACAGGACAGGACAGGTGGAGAGTTGTGGAAACTTGCAGGATGGAAGGAAATTCTAACACCTTGGAATACCTTGAAGAGGAGGCTAGAGTTGTAGACTCGGGATACTTTATTTCAAGACCTGAAAACCCTAAAACAATACAAAAATTCATGAAAGAGGGCATGAGCCAGAGAAGAGGCCAAGTTCTAGTTTTGTTGTCACAGGTCCTCAAGAAATCAGCAGGATCAGAAATAAGGCAAGCTGCAGGCAATTACAGATTATCATTAAAGTTAAAAATATGACCCATAGCACTGTTGCTGTATTGCTTTAGGCTACTGAAGCTCCATACTGTCACTTATGACACAAAACATGGGAAAGGACAGTCAAAATTCTATGCAATTTCTACATTTTGTTATAATAGTAAAAATATGAACCATTTTATATCATTAAAATAAATAAGCATTGATTGGTTTTGAAAGACAGAGAGGAAAGGCTGGAAAGAGGCATTAGATTTACTTGATAAATAGTATTCAAATGGTTACTTGACAATTGCTTGGGTTTGAGTGGTAATATAATCAGCAGTAAGGATGACTTTGTCTAACCGGTTGCTCTTAAACAATTTTCAAAGAATTGCAGATAATAGACAAGATAGGTATGGGTCTGATAAATTTTTAAAAAAGTGTAAAAGATTATGGTCAAGCAAATAATTTTTCAAGTAGGTATTTAAAGTAATGTGCTGAAAAAATTCACAACAATGGAAAGACTTAGATGAAAGAAGATTGAATTCTGAATGAGGGCACAAGGATTAAATGAATGTCAAGAGGAACATCCCAGTATGGATCCATCCTTTGTACAGCAATTTGAACCCCTCACTTCATAGTGTGGTAGAGCGTAATTTAACTTAAGAGGCGTAAATGTGCTAAGTAGAAATGACTTGGTAAAGAAGGGAGGAATTTTTAATGTCAAGGACAAAGCATCTTGTAATTTGATTTTTAATCTGCGGACACTAGGTAGCATCAAGTCATCAAACAGTGCAAAGAATAGGCCGCTAATTGAAACAGAACGTGGAGACATTAATGAAATTGATTAGAAGAGACAAAGCAGCTGGATTTGTCAGCATTTTAGCAGATGGAATAGCTCTGATTGATGAAATGACAGGGCTCTGAAACAAAACTGAAAATTAAATGTACAGCCAGATAGTCCTGGCACCAAAAATGTACAATTGCATAAAATTTGAGAAACAGACCAGGAAGGGATCTTGAGAAATGCTCCCAAATGGTGTCAGTGAATACAATTGTTTGTCACTGGCTTGAACCTGCCGCTTCTGATGACTACTAGAAGTCTGAGAGGTAGGTTTGCAAGGTAGCTGGTGCTGTGACTGGGGATTAGATGGCGATATCACAGAGAACAGGGCTGCTCAGAGTAACTGTCCCTTGGCTCTAATTTTGCAACTCACTACTCCATGGCCTTTGTCATATTAAACAAATGGAACATTTTCCAAACTCTGCTCTTTAAGCACTGGAGAGCCCATCAGATGCTAACAGACACTCTGAATAGGTTTTTTGGTCAAATTAGTCTGGAGAAGACTGAATAATACAATTAACTCATAGAAAGTCCCAATGCATATTACCATTGCAAAGTTCCATAGTAAATTGAGAATTTCCTAAGCTCCTACTTCCACTGAAATTAATTTTAAAGAAAAATTAATACTGTTGCCATGGGACTATTGTTCTTGGGAAGAAGGTTTGGAAAATGTCACCTCGTTCTTTCAAAAAGATTCATTCACCTGGGCTCTTCCAAGTGCCTTTCTCACCGTACTCTGGAAAAATGACTTAATTCCTAAAAAGAATCTGGTTTGTTATGAAACATTTTACTATGAGACATTTTGCCCTACAGAAATACATTTCTAATGTGTTCCAACATATCTGCAAAGATCACCTTTCTCTCTTTTCCTGATTATATTTGGATTATAGACTCAATTTCCCTCCATGATTATAGACCAGCTGCCATTCTTTTCTGTTGAAAGTATTATTCTAGTGCATAATCTTGATGTTACGTGGAAATTTTGGGTAAGGACAACAATGCTAATCATCAGTGATATAAAGCTGCGTGGGACACAGGAGCATCTGTGTAAGTTCTACTTTTTGGAAAATCAAGATGTCTAATTAGATAGAACATTTCTTCTTTTGTCTCCCTACTTTATTTTCTAAATTGAAGCAGATATCAGAAAGAATGTTGCAAATGAATTTCCCCCTAAAACCCAATTTTAAATTGCTTTAATTTAAAGAGCAACAGTGTTTGTGCCATGTGATCTTTTTTTGGGAATGAGGCTGGAGTGATGAAATTAAACAATGATGGTTTCAGACTTTTTTTTTAAACTGGGAGTTCACTAAGGATTAGAACAGTTCTCTAGAGAGCCATTTCAGAATTTCAAGGACCATTGTACAAGTCAGTTAAAACTACTGCCTTTTATATTTCCTGAACTCTCTAAAACCCACTTACGGGAACCAACCCCGAGAATCATATTTTTGTGGACTATTTGACTAGGGCTACATTTTTATGACTCGTTACTTGGGCATTTAATCCAGGACTGCATGCAGACCTGTGGATGTTGCCCCATGGAAGATTGCACTGTGTGAATCCCTAGGGATTTCTGTATTCCATCTGTTTCAGCCTGATTGCCGCATATCTCCCTATTTCGTAGCAAACTCACTGTCCTAGTTTCAGACATTTCATCTACCAGTGAACATTATGTTTTGAAATGATAATTTCTGCTGTCCTGATTTCTTCCCAAGTCTTTAATCTCAACAACTAAAATTGAGGTTGAGATCGAAGCAATCAGGAGTGTATTCTTAAGAAAAAAGTTCTCCTGAATAGGATTTAGTTAATGAAATATTTTCTTCAATTTCAATTTTCTTATAGGAAGAAAATGTTCTTCTTTATAAATATAAATATATATAGTTATAGTTCTTCTTTATAATTCCTATAATTAGGGTGGATCCTATATTTCAAATGTGACCAAATAGAATTTTTAGCATGTCAATAGTATTTGTCATTGGTGGTTTCATTTATTAATGACGTTTTACTGAGAGAGGCAGGAGAAGTGTCTCACACTGACGTAGTTGGAACACTTCCTGAAGAGGCATTGACGGGGTAAGAATACTAAAATTTTGGGCTCTGATACTGAAGAATTGCTTAAATATGTGCTTACTTAAGGTCTCTATTTTGGGTAGAAGAAGGATAAACATGGTTTGATCAAGTTCTTATTGTTTCATTTAACAGAGCAAGTGGTAGGGGGGAAGAGGAGAAAGGCAGTATTTAACTATAAAACAATTATTTATGTGTTTCCAACAGTTAAATTTCTAAGGTGGAGCCAAGATTTGTACTAAAATAAGTTCAAAGCACAGCTTTGAAGTACAGGTTGCCGTTGACTAACAGGGCAAGAAAAGTGGGCCCGAATTAGAATATAATCTGGGCAATGACCTGAAGCAAGTTTCTACTGGCCCCTTTGAGGCTTGGTGAGCAGGACTGTAGAATACCATTGGTTACTTCTTTTAGGATGGTGAGGTGTCCACTGGCACAGTGACTTTAGCACACCATTGGTACTGCCTTCAGGGACAGCGGATGTCCACTGCCCATTCCAGTGGTCCCACTTGAGGATTGACCCTTAGGTGATGGTCAACTGTTTTCAATTGTCTAGGGAAGCTACATAATATATTATAAAGATTACGTTAGAATATATGTCTTTACAAATATAGTTTTCCAAAACCCAGAACTGAGTGACTTTAGAATTGTAGGGCATTTCAGGACAGAGTCAGTATCTGGTGCCCTGAGTCTAAAGCAGAGACATTTCTCTTGGAAAGTGTCAAGCTGTCACTAGAAAGTGAACTGTTCTCCCTTACTGGTTTCTTAGACTTTGGCCTTTCAGAGAGTTTCTCTAACTGAGCTTTTGGTGACATATTTTATTCTCTGAACAACTTACAGAGGATGAAATATTATCTTAACTAGGTCAGCTGGACCTTCCATGAACTAACTTTTACTTGATGGATACCTTTTTTTTTTCTAAGTGGGAGAGAGTGAGAGAGAGAAAGAGACAATCAATTTTATTTATTCATATCGCCGTTGTTTCTCCAACACTTTGCTTATATGTGGTGCTGGGGTTTGAACCCAGGTCCTTGCACATGCCAGGCAAGTGCTCTAACCACTGAGCAACTACACTACTCCAGCCCCTTGATGGATAGTTTTATCTTAGGGGATGGCTGGAATCTTGAAATCTGATTCTGCTCTGTTGTGGTGTGGCAGAGCAACCATATATACACCAAAGTCACATCTTGGGTGTGGGTTTACTGGATATCATTGTTGGGCGGTAAGTAAAATATTGAGGCATAGTGCAGTAGAACAACATTTTAAGAATTTTTTGGAAAGACCATTTTACTTTATCCTTGCATTTCATGGAAGGTACATTAAGGGTTCCTCTCACTATTCTCTTGACTTTCCTTCTTTCATTATTCCATTTCCTATGTAAGTCACCTTGAATTTTTTTATAATTTAATTCCTTAAAGAAATGTAATTATTTTTGTGATTGTGACAATGAAAGTAAAAGCAGTGTTAGTCAGTAGATTTTCAAGAATAGTGACAGGCTGGGGAGAAAGGAGAAACATGTGGAAGAATCGGAGGCATTTGGCCTGCTGGAAGAAAGGCAGGGTAACAGACCATGCAGGGTAGTTTGCAAAAGGATGCTGGGTTTGGTTCTGGATGTGATGAATTGTGATTATCAGAGGAAATCTGAAATGGAGATGCAAACAGCCTGAGGTCAAAAACTCAGGTTCACCAAGCAAGTTTGAGAGGCCTATTAGTTTCCTATAGCTGTTTAAATATAATCACAAACCTAGTGGCTTAACACAACAGATTTCTTCTCTTACAGCTCTAGAGTTGAGAAATCCAAAAATGGGTCTCTGTTTTGGCTAAAATGAAGGTGGCAGCAGAGCTGTGTTCCTTCTGGAGGCCCCAGGAAAATAGTCTATCTTCTTGCCTTTTTCTAGCATCTGTGTTCCACCTGCTTCCCTCGGCTCGTGGCCTCTTCGTCTGTCTTCAGAACAAGCAGCATAGCATCTTTAGGTAGTTCTCCACAGCTCCCCTGCCTTCCTTCACTTTCAAGGAGCCTTGTGGTTACTTTGATCTTACTTGGAAAATCCACACATGTGCCAAGTGCTTTTTGTCATGTAAAGTGACCTATTCTCAGAGTCCAGGGGTGAAGATGTGGACATCATTAGGGGGATATTATGATGTCTTACCACTGGAGTCATTTGTATAGAATGATAACTCTTGTTTACCCAAGTGGATGTGGGTAAAAAGAGAAGGACTTCACAACTTCGTTTTCCATTATATTCTTTTCCTATATCCTCTTCCCGTTTCTCTTTTCTATGCTGGGGTTAATTCTCTTGGATTACTATGTTTTCCTTCCCATTCTTTTAACTACTCTCAGGTATCTTAGCTTCAACTGTAGTGGCATTTCTCAAGGTAAAAAGAGAGTGATTTCATTTCCTTGTTTTTTCTTACCTCGAGAAGCACTGAAATGTACAGAAAGAGAGAGACCTATTTTGTCTTGTCTGAGTCGTTCCTACTCAGTTGAGCTTTATGAAAGAGCACTGTAGTTGTAGTACTTCTAAGTAAGTTGCATGCAGTTCATCCTTTCCCTGCACTTAAATAATGAGTGGATAATTGTGTTTTCAATACTAGGACTAAACTGCTGTGCTATTGACAAAGTCTTAATTGATTTGAAATATGAGAAAGCTCATACCTTTCTCTGAAATAATTGCTTCAGACCCTTGGGGACTCTACCTGGATTTAACTATGGCAAACGCTTGCTGAATGCTGAGCTCCAGCTGGTCTTGGGCTCAGTGCTGCCACACCTTTGGTATGCTGTCTGCTGAGACACCACCGGACCTGTGGCAGCTGGGCATATTGGCTTCGCAGTCCATATCCTTTCGTTTAACTACTGGTTTTATTGTGCAGTCAGCACTGGAGTACCTCTGATGTGCTAGACATTGTGTTAGATCCTGGGGATAGAATATGGAATAGAGAATAGTCCTTATTAATTGGGATACTTATAGTTAAGTGGTTGGGGGGTAAGTGGAGGAGACCTAGAGGAGACAGGAAACCATATTATGCTGGTAAAATACTGTGATGAGATGGAATGCCTGGAGTATTATTGGAACAATTCTAAGAGTCACCCAGTCTAGATGGAGGATTCCAGAAAAGTTTCTGTATGGAAGTTAGTCTCTAAGTCAAATTCTGAAAGAACGGTAAGAATTATCCAGGCAAATTTAGACAGTCTCCAACTTATGATAGTTTGATTTATGATTTTTGGCTTTAAGGCAATACAAAAGGATATATTTTGAGTAGAAGCCATACTTTGAATTTTGATCTTTTCCAGAGCTAGCAGTATTCATTAGGATACTCTGGTGCTCGGTAGACATGAGCAGTGAGTTGAAGCTAACAGTTGAAGCCACACCACCATTACAGTAAAGAACCAGTGCCCTAAGTGTGACTGTGTTGCTACTCGTAGATGTATTCGATGCATTCTGACTTATGACAATTTCAACTTAGCATGCAACCCCATGATCTCTTTTTGGAGAAGTGCTATCAGGGTCAAAAGATGATACAAGAGAATGGGGTTGACATCCTCAACCCAATTCCTTCTGAGTATCCTTGGGAAGTTACTTAAGCTGTCTACCTCTGAGTTCTTTCATCTGTAAAATGAGCTTAATAATATCTCAAACCTTTAAGGAAATAGAGTTGGGATTTAAAATATCATTTAGGGATAATGGGGAAATGGGAAAATGTCTTTTTTAAAAAATTAGTTACATAGTAATTAACCTGTGATCCTCTCCCCTCCACAAAGGAACTAAAATGTAAAATTATAAAACTAAAATTCCAACCTGAATACAATCTAGATTTCTTAGCCTGAATCATGCTAACCTCTTCTGACAGATCAATGTAATTTAGATTATTAAATGATTAATAATGTCTCATCTCCAAATAAGAGATAAGATAATAACAACTCTTATCTCCAGCTTACATTATTTTTTTAAACTATCCTTATGTTTATGCCTTTCCTTTATTTTTGAAACAGTTTGACAAATCAGGTGAATCTTTCACATGGCTTAAAATGGACTAATCATGGGCATAAAAAGTAGCATGTATTTTTTTTTGATTTCTGTAATTTTTTTTCATTGGAATTTTTCATCTGGGGAAGCTGCAAGTTTATTAAGCTAGAGTGTCTCTCTCTGATGCTTATTGAAGTTAGGGACAGTGGGCATGACTAAGAAGGAGTGAGAAGCATTATTTTAAGTGAGGACAGTTTAATCATGCTGACTGATGAACACATCCTGTAATTTAGAACAATTTGTTCTTTCTATTCAAGTGTGCATTATTATCATTTGTCATTGCTTATGTTATAAATATATTAAGGACATAGGGATGCTGGGCATCATGTATTTTAGGGGGTCCAAGTTTATAAATTTATTTATTGTTCAACAGTTACATAGGCATCCCAAATTCATTGAAAAATTGAGAGACAAGGCATAACAAGTCATGAAATCTCAATGAAAGTGTTAAGAACAGGGCTTTTATGACAAAAAGACTTTGGTTTAAATTTAGGTCCCATGTAGATGGCCCTGGAAAATTACCACTCTTTATAATTCAGTTTCCTCATCTGATAAATGGGATATAAACAGTACTTTCTTCAAAGAATACTTACAGGAATAAAATGAAATAACCCAATAGAGATAATTCAACTAATATAGTGTTCCATGTATCATTATCAAAACTTATTCTTTTTCAAGGTTAGTTCAAGTTACATGATTGGAAGGCCTTTTCACAGTAAAAAGAGGGCAAGGAGAAAAGCCTTGTTAGGTATTCGGGGGTCGTCTCTGAACTGAATGTGGAGTCAAGAGATAGGAGGGAATAAATAACCCTGGAAATATTTCCCAATGTGAGAATCAGAGGAAAGCAGCGGGATGTGGGCCAGCACTGGGAAGGACAAGAAACTCAAGGGATCAGGTGTCAATCTTTGCAGGCTAGCTCAGTGTCATGCATGCCAAGGTCCTGTATTAGATAATTATAAATGTAACGGGAGGTCAGGACACAGGATCAGGAAGGTCCACATTGGAATGATGTGATTGTAAAAGCAGACCCCCAAAGACGATTTTTAAGCTGTTGCCTTTTGAGTACGATTTTATCTTAACAAGCTAATTAAATCTGAAAGTGTGAAAGTGAATCTGAACATGGACTTGTCTTTGATTCTTGTCTTATTTTCTTCAAATAAGCACAGTGCTATCTTTTCTTCTCCCTGGAGATGTATTTCCCAGCCAGACCACTTCAGAATAGATTGCTCAGGCTACCTCCATTAACACGGCAATTCCTCCCGTTGCAGGTGCAGGCCTGATCCATACACCTCTGAATTAATGGAGACTGGCTCCCAGTCACACAGGCAACGTGCTAAGTGGTCTTCCTTCCCTCTGCTCTGCAGAGGGCACTGCTCAATGCTCGTGAGTAGGCACACTTAATTAAGTTTTGGTCCTTACTTTTAATAACTTTCTATTTTTAATTATGAGATGGTCTTAATTCTAAGGACAAATTCATTCTTAAAAGGTCCCGGACGGCAGGGCAGAGATGTTTTTGGTGAATTTGTTTGACATTATTTAGGCTGATAATCTGTTCATATATCAGAAGAAATGATACAGTTATGTTGGGGTAACCTTGCAAGTATCACATTGGGTCTTAACAGATTGCTTTGTCTCCCCCCAGTATTTCATAGTACCTTTGTACCTTTAAGAGTGTTTTTGAGTGTAAAAGAAAGACTATGAACATGAATCTATTCAACAACATGCTGCAGGACCCACATATCTAAGGCATTCTGGCTTTCCTGGAATAAAGGCTTCAGGACACACCGTTGCAGGAAAGGCTTCAGGGCTTTATAGGCCTAATTAGAATTTCATTAACCTAATCATAAATTACCCCTGGCTCAGGTCAGCTTGTTACCTTTTCCCTCTCAGTTAGGATTTTGACCCATGGGTTTCCTGTTTAATGTGGCAGCTGCTTAGATCTACGTGAAGGAGAGGCTTGAAATGCACACAGTCAAGGGGCTAGCTTTCTCAGTCTGTTTGAAGTGCACCTGGAAACTGGAGGGCTTGCAGGCAGAGAAAAAGCTCAAATGCCTACAGACATTGCAGCTTGAAGTATTAAATGGGCGGCACTCTAAGGGAACATGGAGACCTGCTACCTTTGCTCCAAGGGTGCTTTGGTCTTAAAAAAAAAAAAAAAAGAAGTCAGATCTCATTTTAAAAGACTACATGCAGTTGCTTCCTCCTGTTCTAAGTTTTAAGATTCACTTAGAATTAAAATCAGACAACAGATAAAAATCAAAAGTTTAAAATGTCACACATAAACTCACCAGTTATGGAGAGGGAATAATAGTGAGGCAGGTACATCTGGAATGTTGTGCAATAGCTGAGAGAGTTATGTGTTACTCAAGGCATGAATCCTGCATCACTTAAGACAATGTGCTGCCTGCTTTAACTTTGACAGTTCACGGCACACTGTTAAGTTCACCTGAATCTGATTTATGTGCGTGCAAACGCAGTAACGAAGAAAAATTACTACAACCATTAGTGGTGGATGCTGGCTGAATGGATGCCAGGATGTTGGCTGATTGTTGGTGCAATGCCAAGCTTTTTTTTTTTTTTTTTTTTCCAAATAAGAGATCTTTTAAATACCAAAATTGCTTTGGACGTGGGGCAATTATAAATGGGTATACAGGTTTTTTTTTTTTTTTTAAAGAACATGTCTAGATCATTCTGTACTTCAAATTATTCAGCATTTTAGTTGGTAAGATATGTGGCATCTTGTCTTGTTTGATTTGGTTTGTCTTGTTCCCTTAGCTCTGTGCAGCTAAGGGAAGTAGAGTTGACTATCTCTGATAACAGTTGTAAAATTACCTTGATCTTTATCTATAACTTTAATACACTGGTATTTTTTGAGTTGTTGGTGCGAAAAACTAGAATCCTTAAAGATTTTTATTTCCTTAATGTATTCATATTTTGATGACTTCAGTTGGAATTCTAACCATACTTAATTTCTGCCTCTTTACACATCTGGAAAATATCATGACCTTAGACCAAGAGTTCTTAAACTATTAATTTTTCCAGCTCTTGAAGGAAAAGTCAATCTACTTTTATAATTCTCTGATGAAATTGTGGGAATGGATTCTTTAAAAAACTGAAGACTCAAGAAATTTTTTGCACTTTTTGAAAAATATAGATCTTGTTCTAACTTTGGAAGACCTGAGGGTATAAATCTAGATTCATGACTTGCCTGGTCATCTCTGGAGTATTTTATTTTTTAGGACATATAAATTCCTACTCAATGTAGGAGAGACGTCTATCAGTCTGAGATAACTTCTTGTAATCATACCAGACTATCTATATTCAGAATTAGACACTTTCACTCTGCTCCTTCTGTAATATCACCCTGGTAAGTTCAGCTAAACCCAGATTCCAGGTCATTCCTCTTCTTATAACTTAAGTATAGCTATGGAAGAGGACAAAGAACCAGGGGCCTCAGACAAAGATGAATAATAAGGCAATAGACATTCCAAATACAATTAGTGCAATCAGACCACAATCAATCTTTCAACCACACTTTCAATCTGTTAATTTATATTCAGTTCTAACTATATAGAAGATACTATGTGAGATACTGCATTGTTAGGAAAATACTGAAAGACTGAAATGGGTGGGGGAGGGAGAGAGAGAGAAAGAGAAAGAATAAATTGTGAGTGTGCTGACTTCCGATTTTCATTGTCTTTAAGTGTTTTATAACTCTCCAAGTTGTAGAAAACAGATAATAACACACGTAACTCCTGTTCATGGAAATGTAAATTGGCTGTATTTAGTTAAAGGAAATTGATTACAGCACTGTGAATAGACCTTTTTGGCATCTAGTTATAATGCATCTCAGAATTCCTTATCTGATTCTGTTTGTGTAGCACTTTAAATCCTTTGATCAGGTTTGCATTATCCATCTGATCCCCTCTTTAATTATTGGGTTAAATAAAATCTTTGACACGTGTTCATTTTATATTTGTAAAAGGGTCATGATTACTTTCTTTTAAACATTCTTTTCAACAATTTCATAATAAAATGTGACATTCTTGCTTTAAATTGTCTGCTTTTAAACTGGAGGGATAAGACATGATTACAAGTTGACATGCAATTCTGAGTTCTTTCAGTCAATGAAGTTGTCATTACTATATATTTTCAGAAAATTGTACTAATCAATAATTATTGCACTGATTAGTCCTTCATTCCCTTTAACTGTTTCTTACTTACAAGCCAGAATTCATGTGAAAATCTAGAGCAGTAAAATTCCAGGTTACTATAGCCACAAGGATTTAAAAAGTCATTTTTTGGTAAGACTTTCTTTTCCATTACCAAAATAATAATTTTGTTATTATTTGGAAAATAATAAATCATGAAAAATAATAAAATTTGGAAGCCATGTAAAAGTAGGGGAAATAAAACCAATTAGCTATAGCTCCAAGGAATGCTAACATTTTGGTCTATTTCATCCAGAGTTTCTGTGCTTTGTCTTGTTATTTGTCTTTGCTTCAGTGTTGTTTGCTTTTTCGTTTTATCTTGCACAGTGTATGTAAGCTGGATAATGGACACACCAAAAACATCTGCTTCCTGATACTAATCCACAGAACCTGTGAATATGCAAGACTATCTGGTGAAGGGGAATTAGAGTCGTCAATCAATTGACCTTCAAAATAGGCAGATTATACTGGATTAGGCAAGTGGGTCCAATATAATCTACAAGTGTCCTTAAAAGTGGAAGAGGGGGGCTGGGGCGATGGCTCAGTGGTTACAGCAGTTACAGTGCTTGCCCGGCATACACGAGGACCCGAGTTCAAACCCCAGCACAGGGAGGTCTTGGAGCAA